>JASDQU010683857.1:32434-45443 GCA_032191745.1 Picea mariana | reverse complement strand
CTACCTTAAATGGTCCATACCAAATATGATCGAATTTACCATTTTTTTCCTGAATCCTCTTTTTGAGCATCCCACCTCAAAACCAAATCTCCGGGGAGAAAATTCTCGTCCTTGGCTTTACGATCAAATAGTACCTTCATGTCATCCTGGTACTTCTGCAACTTTTCATCCACTACATCCCTGTGCTGCTGAACTTCAATCAACTGATTTATCTTTCTTGTGAGAGGGTTTGGTTCTTCCTTCTCGTCTTGCCATAATTTCATCACAGGAACTGCTAAGTTTATGGGCAACACTATATATGTTCCATATACCATTTGAAAGGGGGAAGTATCGATAGAATTTTTTGTGCCTATCTGATTTTCCCATAGAGCATATTTTAAATGAAAATGCCAAGACTTTTTATTTTCGTTTAACACTTTCTTGATTATATTGATCAATCTCTTGTTCGAAGATTCTGCCAGACCATTTCCCTGTGGGTAGTATGTTGTGGAATGACCTAACACGATATTGTATTTCTGGAAAAAGCTGACCATTACCATATATTTAAAACCTTTTGCATTGTCTGTGACTATCTTTCTAGAACAGCTGAACCTAGACAGGATATTTTCTTCTAAGAAGTCTATAACTACTGAATCAGTAGCCTTCCTTGTTGGTATAGCTTCCACCCATTTGGTGAAATAGTCTGTAGCAGTCAGTATGCATCTATGTTGGGCACCTAAATGAGGATTAATCTCACCTATGAATTCAAGTCCACATTGCTAAAAAGGAGCTTCTGTCTTGACTGGGACTAATGGCATCGTTGGTAGTTTATGTTTTCCTGTAAAAAAATGGCAAGGACTGCAAGCTCATACCTTAGCATTGACATCTGGGAAAAGTTTAGGCCAGTAATAACCAACCCTCAAGATTTTATATGCCCTAGCTCTCCAAGCGTGGTGTCCTCCACAGACTCCTTCGTGAAATTGACTTATAACTTCTTCTGTTTCTGATTCGACCAAACAGACCAAGAGGAAATCAAGCGGGTCTTTCCAGTATAATCATTTTTCGGAAATACAATATTTAACTACATGCAACTTTAGCATTCTAGCTTTGGATGGAGACAAGTTAGTTGGACATTTCAAAGTTAATAAGTATGTTACTATGTCCTTGTACCAATTTGACGACGCAAATTTCTCTTCGATCCTGTTTTCGACTATTGGGTCCTCAAGTTCATTCACGTCTACCCATCCTTCTTCCTCCTAAGAACTATTTATCCCAAGAGCCCTGAAATTTGATTTAGCTAGAAGTTTAGCTAAACCTTGTCCCTTTACCAATTTGATCGGTTTAACCTCCAAGTCGAACTCTTGAATTTTTGCAAGTCATCTCCCTCTTTTACCATCACTGTCTGCTTGAACCAAGATATCTTTTACAGCACTAGTGAGTACATATGCAATCAATTTAGAGTGTAAAACATAAGTTCTGAAAGATTTCAATGCTTTTACCATAGCATATGCTTGCTTTTCCATTATATTATATTTAAGTTCAGCATCTCGGAGACTTTTGCTAAAGAAGGCTATCGGTTGCTCGAAACCTTCTTCGTTCTTCTGAAGGATTACATCAGCGAGCGTGTGTTCAGAGGCAAATGAAAAATTAAGAAAATCTTTGAGATAATCTAGGCTCGCTAGTACTGGTGCCTCACTTATAACCTTCTTAATATGGGCAAAGGATGCCTTAGCTTCTGCTGTCCAATTTACTTTGTTGTTTTTTCTGAGCATATCTGTAATCAATTTAGCAATTTCAGCAAAGTTAGGAATAAATCTTCTCAAGAAATTTATTTTTCCTAAAAATGATTGAATTTCTTTCACATTCCTAGGAATAGATATTGTATCTATAGCCTCTACTCTTTTAGGGTCAATCCTGATTCCATTTCAGGATACGATGTGACCCAACAACTTGCCTTCTTGCATAGCGAAATGAGACTTTTTAGGATTTAAGGATAGACCAAACCTGCAACATTTTTCAAATGTTTGTTTGAGATGAATCATATGGTCTTCATCCGATTTAGAAAAAACAGTGAGATCATCCAAATAGATGACTACAAACTTGTCTCGTTCGCCGACGAAAGCAATATCCATTGCATGTTGAAAAGTAGCTCCTGCATTCATTAGTCCAAACAACATTTTATCATACATAAATGTGCCCCAAGGAGTGGTAAATGCAGTTTTTTCTTTATCAAGATCACTTACGACAATTTGATTATAACCTGAAAATCCATCAATCATTGACATTCTATTAGCCCCTACTACTTTTTCAAGAACATGGTCCATTTTAGGTAGAGGATAATTATCTTTGAGAGAAGATTTATTAAGATTCTTGAAATCAACACATAGTCTGATTTCCCCATTTTTCTTTCTAACTGGGACCAAATTAGCTACCCAATTAGAATATCTTAGGGGTACAATTATCTTAGCGTCCAGAATTTTTTTGACTTCTCATTCGATAACAGGTAATAAAATGGGGTTAAATTGTCGAAGTTTTTGTTTAAAAGGTTTGACACCTGGTTTGAGAGGTATTTTATGTTCAATCACAGAAGTGTCATATGTTTTCAGTTCTTCATACGACCATGCAAAAACATCTTTATATTTTCTTAACATTTCCATGTATTTATTTTTGTTTTCTGTTGATAAATATTTGGATAGTTTAACCATTCGTGGGTTTTTTTCAGTTCCTATATTACAATATTCAACCTCCTCTGGTTGGGGTTGTAGAATAGTTTTAGAAGGGATATCATCTTGATTAAAAAGTCTTTCCTAAGGAATTAGACCCTTGGGGATTTGGTTGTTCTTGAGAACAAGCATTCGGTGGTTTGCAATTTTATCGTGAAAATCTTTAGAATCATCCCCTTCTTGCATGATCCAAATAGGATCATTTTGATTTTCTTGATCGATATGAATTTTTGCAAATTCATCTAAAGATTCTAGAAATTTTCGAAGCTGCTCGTCGTCTTCAAAAACCTGCCAATGTTGTATGTTATTTGGTATTGAAGGGCGATGTCTCATTTGTATATGATATTTTAAATTAAAAGCAGTCGGGGTGTAAAAGTTGATGCAGCTTTGGCTAAAGCATCAGCCTGTTGATTCTCGGATCTTGGGACGAAATGAAAATTCACATATGTAAAGAAGTTCTCGATTAAATCCCAGACACAATTGCTATAGGACCGTAATCTAGGATGCTTAGCCTGATACTGTCGATTCACCTATTTTATAATTAACTATGTGTCACCAAAGACTTCGAGTTTCTTAATTTTCATCCTTCTAGCAGCTTCTAATCCTAGCACTAAAGCTTCATACTCGCATACATTGTTTGTACAATCTACATTCCACTGGAGCATATATGAAAAAGGAATAACAAATTGATCATCAAGAGCCATAAGAAGTGCTCCTGCCCCATCTCCAAGGTAAGACGAAGCACCATCAAAATACATTTTCCATACACCAATACTATATACATTTTTCTCTATTTCTTTTTTTTCAATTTTTTCTTCTATACATTTATCATTTTTTGGGTCACCTACAGTAAATGATTGTTGGGGTTTTTTGGGTCACCTACAGTAAATGCCAACCTAGTCTCTCTGTAAAGACAAGTGTATTGACCTCCGAAAATTGGAATTGTAGCATATGTCATATCTAGTTGGAGAGATCCTCCAAGCTTGGCGCCCCATGATTTAGATAATAGCATAACATACTTTGGGGGAATGTCAACGACTACTACATCCATAAGAATACTTTTAGCGGGTATTTGAGCCAAACCTACCACTAGGTATTTAATCATACCTATGCATTTTACTTTCCTTGAATCGAAAGAAAATAAATCACCATAGGGTCTCGTGATTTCAAGACCAAGTTTTTTCATAATTGCCTTTGGCATAACATTGTGGGAAGCTCCGGAATCCAACATACAGTTATGGAGAAGGTGGTAAAATAGGGTTAATGTAATATAAAAAGGATCCACAGTGTCTCTTGCACCTTCGACGTGTGGACCGAAGACTAAGATAGGTTTGTCATCCTCTAAGTTGATGGCGTCGGCCTGGCTTTCATCTTCGGAAAAGTTAATCATTTTGGTGATTTGTTTTTTGTATATGGGATTTTTAACTAACTCAACAAGGGGAATAGGAATTTTGATTTTATTTATTTCGTTTTCCAAATTGAATTTTCCTAGAGCCTTGTCATTTTCGATGTTTGTGGCTTCCATACCTTTCTTCTCAATTTTACGTTGAGATGTGACCTTGTTTTCTTTTATAGGAGCTTCTGTCTTCACAGGGAGAGTTTCTACTGGTTCTGACTATACAGGTTGCGTATCAGCTCTGTTTCTTTTTGCAGACTGTTTATCTGCAACCTTTGGAGTTACCTCATCGGTTTCGCTTCTTGGCAAGCTCTTTTTTGTCGGAACATTTGGGAGATTTTTACTCCTTGGTCTCAAATTATATTTTCCCTTTAGTTCATCAATAATATCATCTGCAATATTTTGATATGTGAAATCATCAGTCATACTATTGTTAACATGTTCTTTCGATGTACTTTCTTTACTTAAAGATGCTTCATAATCCTGTCTTGATAAATAAGGGGATTTATTATCATCGCCAAGATTACTAATATCTTCATCGATTTCTTCAAAATATCCTAAATCTTCCTCTCCGATGTCGTTTTCATTTTTAAAGGGTGTTGGAATTTTTTGATCTTCATTTTTAATTATTTTTTTGGTCCCTGAGATTCAGGATTTCTTCGAAAATCTTTTCTGGGGAAATTATCTCTTTTCGATTTCTCTAGTTCCATTTTCGAGATCTTGTTTGAAAGTTCTCGAATGACCCTAGCCATCTCTTCTATTCTATCTCCCGAGGATTTTCCTGACCCTGAAGATCCACCTTGTTCTTTAAATTTTTTATTTTCTTTGTTTTCAGTTTCAGTCTTTGCTTTAAGTTTTCCTGATATCATCATGTTTGATTCAATATCAAGCGCATCATCCTGCATTTTTGTGAGATATATTGATCTCCTTTCTCTCAATAATAAGGCAAAGTCGGGGTCAAAAGCGCCAGCAAAAGTCACTTTTGCTGCAATGTTTGAAGGTTTAACCTCAACTGGAATTTTATTATACAACTTATTGAACCTCTGTGTGAATTCTAGAACTGACTCAGAGTTTTTCTTTCTAAGGGCTCCGAATTCAGTTAAGTAGTAGAGGTGATCTTTCCTCTCTCCCCATTGTCTAATAAATGCACTTTCAAGTTCTTCATAGGATCTTAAAGATCCAGCTGCTAAGGATCAGAACCAGGTCCTCACCTGTCCCTCGAAAGTTTGAACAAGGAGTCTAGAATAAACATCTTCATGTTCTATTCGGAGTATGTCAGCAAATTGATCAAAAAAGTTTATATTTTCTTGGGAAGTTAGATCCCCTTCCCCTGTAAATTTCAGAAGGCTTTTCATATAATTCTTGGGGAGATCATGAAGAGGAACATGAAGAACAAGGGGAGCATATCTAACAGCTACTTTAGCGAAAATCCCAGGAAGCGGTACTTGACCACCTCCACCTCCAAAACCTCCTTGTGCAGCCATGGTTAGATTTTGGATTGAAGTTTGGACAGTGTGAGGAGAAGATTCTCAGAAATATGGAGAAGAAACTTCAGGAAATGAGAAAGTATCAAATGAGGGGGGAAGTGAAAGTGATCTTTCAAGAGTTTCCGATGAGTTTGATTGCATAAAGTCAGGTTGATCTATAGTATATGTGTACAAAAAGACTTGTTTAAGTGATTTTCGCAATTTTAAAATTTTTTCTGCATAGGAGACTGGCGATGTCTGCTTGCTATCCGAGTTGTTTCTGGTGTTATTTCGACTACTAGCCAGTTTAGTTATTGTGGAGTTGCCAAGTGAAAAATATTAGCCTTAGAAGGTTTTATGTTCTTGTTCACTATCAAAAACAGAAAATGTCAATGTCGTTCTTCCCAGGGAAAAGATTCGTTTCTTTGTTCCCCGACAACGGCGCCAAAAAGATGTGGTTCCTGAGTTTATGCTTTAAGGCTATAAAGCATACCGTCAAGGCATATGTAAATTGATTTGGGAATAAGAAATCAAAGGAAAATTAAATTAGAATCAGTTTCTCAACTGCCTCTGTCTTGCTTCCTATTGTTCTTGGATGCTAATGTCTCGCTCAATAGTATTCCATGAACGTTCTAACTCAACCCAGTTAGATGTTGTTTGTAAAATGGTATTAAATAAATTTAAGGCAATACTGGTTTGATCCTGAAGGCCTGGTTCAATAAACAAGGAGAAAACACATAGCTACAAAGTTGCAGGATCCAGAATCTCGTTTGCGATCTATATTCTGATGTATTTGAAAACTGATATTACAAAATGGCTCTCTCCAAAATTTTTGAAGCCTTCTCTCAGCATTTAGAAACTATATTTATACATTTTCATCAAATTTTCTCGTTGGTGACTAACCAACTTCCTAATATTTCAGTTACATAAAAATAATGTCAACCATTTACAATTCCTTTTTAATTTCTAAGAATAAAAACATTTAAAAAGGTTTTAAACTTGTGTTGATGAACTTCCTTTTTCCGCATCAATACACTGAATGCATTTCCCTAAAAACTTCACAAAGATCCTGGGAGCATCGGGTATCTCATTTGCTTCAAATGAGAAGAATCTTTTCTCCAATTCGGGCAACCGCCTTTCTATCATTCTTTCTGTGAATTTAACAGTTTTCAACTTTAGATTTGAAGTCACCATACACTTGTTGATCTCTGTTATATTGATCAATTTAATTTTAGCAATCTTTGTTTTCATTTTCTCCAGCTCTTCTTTTAACCTTAGCTGGTGCTTGGCAATATTGATTTCGCCTAACAATCCAGAACAATCATCTGTTTCGATATTCAATGAATCTCTTTCTAAGAGATCGAAGATTCCCTGGCAATCTACATTAACTTCTCTTGTGATTCGTTTATATTCAACCAGTTTTGTTTCCCGCACTTTTATCATTATGTCCCCTTTAACATGTTCAGAAATAGATAATTTCTGAGTCTTTCCAATTTCTTCCTTTGATGAGAAAGCCACTACCTTCTGAAAAGTTGTTCTAGCTGCTTTCGCCTCCCTTTCTTTCTGGAACACATTCTCCAAAGACTTATTTGATTCCTGAAAATAATTTTGGATTACTTCCAGATTCAAGAACACTTTCTGTTGTTCTTCCTCTATTCTTAAATATATCTCCAATGCTTGTGTCTTGAAATTTTCAAGTTTTATTACCTGGTTAGTAATAGAAATAATCTTATCTTGCAAATGTTTGTTTTCTTCTCCCAGCTTTCGAACCTGTTCCTGTGTGACCTGTATTAAGTGTTTTGCCTCATCCAAGTCTTTATGCAATTTCTGGATTTCTTGCATATCCTTTAGTCTAGCTTGTTCTAGACCCTTCTGTATTCCCCAACTAATATTTCTTTCGTTTTCTTTTAGTTTGTCTTGCAACTGGATTATTGTTTGATCCTTCTGTTCAAGCATAGTTGTTAAATTGCCTACAAAATACATGTTTGATGATGCTATTGCACCCATTGTACCTACTAATTCTGTAGCAAACTCTCCATCCTTGAGTTTCTCTCCATCTATAATAACTCTATGTTTTTTAATCGTTCCTTCTCCTCTTGGATGAATTTCCTGTTTCAAGACTGCTCTTCGTTTTTTACTGAAAAAGTAATCTGATGGGGGGATTTCATCTCTTGAAATTGGCTCTATATCACTGACATATAAAACTCCTTCATTGGGGGTTCCGAAATTCGACTATAATGGAGTTAAAGAGGTGATAGGACTACCAAGTTCTGTTGAAGTTGTTCCTCCTATTTTTTCTGGAACATTCTTCATGATTTCTAGAATTGTTTTTGGCTCTTTTCCCTTATCCATTCCCGATTATTTTGTTTGATAACCCTCCGCTTCTTGGAAAGGTATCTCAATATTCTTCAAATTACCTTTGTCATTTTCTTTACCCTGAGTATTAGTTTCAAATCCTGGAGGAGATTCTTCCTGTTCTGTCGATGGGGTCGAAATTTCACCCTATAAAATATTAGGTAGCCAGCATCGCCTATGGCTTTGAAAAGATGCAAACCCAGCCTATGAGTCAGGTGGCAAGGCTTGGAATCTATTCATCACTTCTTCATAAGACTTAACATCTTTAAATATATCATCATAAACAGATACTTCATGTTCATATGCCTTTAAATTACAATGTATGTAATGCCTATTTATTATTTGGTAGGGGTCATATTTTCTGTGCTCAATATTTACTAACTTCACTTCTTCCAATGACTCGGCCTCTACCTTAGAATGGCCCAAATTTGATAAAGGAAATTTCCCAATATGAACAGGGAAAGATGGCCATGCTTTTTTTTCTGAAGTGCTTTTAATTCCAACCCAACACCGCCCTTGGCTATCTGATGAGCTACTTCTCTGCACACCAATCTGTCTGGAAGGAATTTTGGAAGTGCGTGGAGGGGGGATGGAACAACCATAAACCCTAATATAAGAAAAAATTTCCTCAATAAACCAGTCGGCAACTGATTTAATACTTTCTATGACAGCATCAAAAATGTGAGGGGGTTCGCATCCAAAAAATAATTTGTGCATAGGAATAATGACAAAATGACAAACCTCGTAAAATGCCTCTTTAGCATTTTCTTCCCAAAGGGCTGAGTGATATTTATGAACAATCCCTGGGCAAGAAATGCTCCAACTCCAATTCATTAATGAAAAGGGGGTCATAAAATAGATTGCATCCATAATGTATGCAGACATATAAAAAGATATCGGTTATCCCTTTGACTTGGCTGCTTTGTAATTTAAAATTTCTTGCGTTAGGTTATCCGACAAAATTTTATGCCAGTTAAAACCATTTCCTTCTGAAAATTACTCTAAGAAGCGTACCCAGTCTGCATGAAAGTGACATGGATCTTTTCTCCCGAAAAGTCTGTATAACATCATGGATATATAAACCATATATTTGTTTAAGGAGGCCGTAGCATAAATCCCATGAGTATCATCCCTAAAATTTTCTTTAGACCTCGCCCATCCTCTAATCATGTCGAGATATGTCTGGTCTGCCTCAATACATTCCTTTCTCTGAAACTCAGCTAAAAATTCAGCATTAAAGGTGTGTTTATGATTCAGCGAGAGTTTATACATTACTTGAATGTGCTCAGGCCTGAATGAGACGACGATAGCTCCTTGCTCGTTCTAAATGCTCCTTGTTGGTATATCTACCTTATCCAGAGCCCAACCAATCATATCAGTATATGCCACCAGCCTCGGACGCACAGCAACCTTATGAAGCTCAGACTCAGCAATGTCCCGGAGATGATTTTCAGAATCAGGGTCAGCATTCTTTAGCTCGTACTCCATCAATTCGGAAATTTGAGTCCATGATTTGATGGGTTTTATGGCATGTGGAGTAGTATCAGAGATAATATCACCTTCCTGTGTGTCTTTGTTTTTCTTTGGTGCCTTTTTAGGTGTTATGGCTCTGCGTTTGACTTGAAAACCTGTCACAAAAAGTGGATGAATAAGCTTAGCTTAAAATGAAAATACAAACGTTCGAACGTTTACTTAAAATATATTTTTAAAAATGACGAGATTTGCACAACTGTCACGAAATTAAAGCTCTTAATGCAAAAGATATTTTTCGGAGATATTCATTTAATGTCCGTACTTAGGCGCTCTCGATTTTTCAAATAAAACGAGAAACTTATTTAATCGAAAAATGAAGCATTAATGACCACTTAAAGAAAGATTTCCTTTAAACCTATTTTAGAAAGAAGATTTATTAGTGTTAATTATAGATTAAATCTGAAAACATCACTTTTCGAGGTTTCGAAAATCTTGATGTCGAAAGGTATGTCGTCGAAAAAACCCAATCGCCGAAATCACGAAATCGCGATGTTTTAATTAAGATTTAAACATTTTTTATCGCATTAATTAATTGAGATTAGACGTTATCGGGATTTCAGAAATCCTGATGTTGAGAAGTATGTTACCAATGAAGTTCGATCCCCGAAATTGCGAAATTGCGACGGCTTGTTTGTTTTAAACAGGACTTAACTTATCTTAATTAACTGAATAATCATGATTAGGGACAAAACATAATTAGTTTAATCTAATGTGATTTATGAATTGGGATTTCGGGAAACATGATGACAAGAGACGCACTCTCATAGAACCGCGAATCTCGAAATCCCGACATAATTATGTTAACCTTGAACCTTTCTTAGAAGAGACTAAACTAATTCATTTTTTAAATTAAAATTAAGGTTCCAATGTTTCGGGAAATCGGGGATTGGGGTTTCATGATTCAATTTGCATCAATCATTTGTTTGCAGAAAACCCCGTATCCCGATTTCTTTAACGTTTAAATTAAAAAATCGCAAATTTAAAATTACAATCTGTTTTAAATAATTTTTCAAAGAGCGTTGGAATACTTATATTTTTGTAAACTTTTTTCCGTTTGTTATCCAAAAATAATTTATAAAAAGGTATCGCGAATTTAGAAATGACGAAATTCTTATTTTAGGAAAGCCGAAACCCGAAAAACACAAAAAATAAAAATCTAGGCCTTAAGGATAAAAGATTTTAAGATCTATTTCAACACTATGAATATGAAATGTATGATGGAGGTAATGTTTTCCTACGTGATGACTCGACAACCAGAATCATAGGTCGAGGAAAAGTCAAGTTGAGGCTCATAGATGGAAGGATTAGAACACTACTTGGTGTTATGCACATCCTAGGATTGGCCATATATTTGATTTTTGTAAGAAAAATGGTCGATGTAGGGGTAAAAACAATATTTGAAAAGGAAACCTACAGGATGGTTCGAGGAGAAATGGTGTTGTTGAAGGGAGTTTGGTTTGGAACTCTGTATAAGTTGCAAGGAATCACTATTAGTGATGGGTGTAATAGTTCCATTGTTCATGATATTGGAGTTGAAGAAGAAAGAACTCCTACAGTCTCTAGAGAAAAAGATATGTCGTGGCATCAAAGACCGGGGCATATCAGAGAGAAGGGTCTTCGACTACTACACAATAAAGGTATGGTTGAAGGTATGTCTAACTGCTCTCGAGATTTTGATTTCTGTGAACATTGTGTATATGGGAAGAAGAATCTGGTAAGATTCCCCTCTGGTGCAACAAGGGCATAAGGAATTTTACAACTAGTTCACAGTGATGTTTTTGGACCTGTGTCGGTCCCATCATTGGGAAAATATGTGTACTATGTCTCATTTATATATGACTTTTCGAGGAATACTTGGATATATTTCCTTAGGAAGAAATATGAAGTCTTTGACATGTTTAAAGAGTTTAAGGCTCTTGTTGAGAATCAAATAGAGAAAAGAATTAAGGTGTTGAGGACAGATAATGGCAGAGAGTTCTGCGGGAATGAATTTGAAGAATTTTGTAAGAAGTGTGGTATAGCAAGGAATAAGACTGCTCCATATACACCTCAACAGAATGGATTTGCAGAAATGATGAACAAGACGTTGATAGAAAAAGAAAGGTGCATGCTCAGTGGTGTCGGGTTAGGGAAATAATTTTGGGCAGAGGCAGTGGGTACTGCATGTTACCTGATCAGCAGATCACCCTCATCAGTGTTGGATGACAAGACTCCACAAGAGGTATGCACTGGTAAGAAACCTTCTCTCACACATCTCAAGGTATTTGGTTGTGATGCATATGTTCATGTTCCAAAGGAAAACATGAGTAAGCTAGATAAGAAGGCTGAAAAGTGTATCTTTATTGGATATAAAGATGGTCTCAAAGGTTATAAGCTTTGGAACCCAGAAACTGAGAAGGTAGTGTATAGCCGAGATGTGGTATTTAGAGAAATCAAGTATTTTGTTAAATAAGAAGTCCTACCAAGTAAGGAAGAACCAAAGAAAATAGAGTTTGATTTAAAGGATGATGAATCAGACTCTACAGAAGAACATGAATAAGAAGAAGAAGATCATCATACTCCAGTATTGAGGAGATCGGTTCGAGAAAGAAGGCTACCAGAAAGGTATATTCCATCTGATTTCTATTTAAATTTTTATTTGTCTATTACTGATGATGATCCTAGAACTGTGATTGAGACAGTGGAGTCAGAGGATGGAAATCTATGGAAAAATTCCATGGATGAAGAAATGGAAGCCTTGGATAAGAATGAGACTTGGGATCTAATGGATTTGTTGACTGGAAGAAATCCCATTGGCAGCAAATGGGTATTTAAAAACAAGTTGAATGTAGAAGGAAAAGTGGAGAAATACAAATCTCGGTTAGTGGCAAAGGGTTATTCCCAGATTGAGATAATTGATTTTGGTTAGATTTTTTCTCTTGTTGCCAACTTAACCTTTATAAGATTTATGTTATTTGTTGTTGTTGTAATTGATTTTGAAGTAGAACAAATGGATGTGAAGACACCATTCCTATATGGGGATCTGGAAGAAGAAATCTATATGAAGCAACCAAAATGATTTGTTGTGAAAGGAAAGAAAGAGCTAGTATGCAAGCTGAAAAAAGTACATGTATGGTTTAAAATAATCACCAAGGATGTGGTATAAAAATTTTGATACTTATATGTTGGGACTTGGTTTCACAAGAAACAAATAGGATCATTGTGTGTATTTTAATTTAATTGGTGATCATTTGATTTATTTAGTCTTGTATGTGGATGACATGCTGTTTTTTTTTTGTACTGGGGGAATCGACAACGAGCGGTTCTCGTACTCGCGTGACATGGGGTCGATACCCATCGGCTACTACTATAACCCCAGGTGCAACCACCCATCCCACAAGAATGGCACACGAGTAAATCCGGGTGAGAATCAAACATGAGACCTCTGTACAAATTTTCTTCCATTTACACGACACTTGTCAATCTGTCTACACCCGTGCGGGTTGTGGATGACATGTTGTTGATAGGAAACAACAAAGAGATTATCCAGGATGTGAAAACTCAATTGTCCTCTAAAT
>JASDQU010683857.1:13111-31249 GCA_032191745.1 Picea mariana | reverse complement strand
CCTAAGTCAAAGTGAAATTAGAATCATAAAGTAAAGTATGAGGGTAAAAGTCTTCCCCCTTTGTGCTTAGAGACTCATAAGCACATGGGGACCACTTTCCAAGGTACCCAAATCTCAACAGACAACTCGATAAAGTTGGATCCTCTGCTGGCGAGTGCCCTTGACCTGTGTGTCCACTATCTGATCAGTGGATGCTTGTTCCATGCAGTCAGGGTTGAGCTCAGTTGGAGTCAGTTGTTCTGCAATCTCTGAGGTGTCGAATAATGGTGGAAAATATGGCCGAAGGAGGTCCACATTGAACACGGGGTGCAAGCCAAGGAAGGGTGGAGTGTTGAGCTCAAAAGCATTGGTACCCACATTCTTGGTGATAGTGTAAGCCCCATAGCAAAGTGGGCAGAGCTTACAATGAAGTCTTATAAGACGCTCCTTCTACAAATGTAACCAGACTTTGTCTCCAACCTGAAACTGGTGCGATACCTTGTGTTGATCATGGCACTGCTTGTACTTAGCATTGGATTTTTGTAAAATCTCATGGACCTATTGGCGGATGTGTTGAATACACTCAATGAATCTGGTGGCTTTGTCGGTCTCAAACTGAACATGGGAGGACTCTGTCTGTGTGGTGGAAAGAGGTAGTGCAACATCAATAAGACCCAAGGGTTGGAATCCCAGCCCCACCTGAAATGGGCTATGGCCGGTGGCGCTATGGATAGCCCTGTTGTAACTGTGTTGAACACAGGGGAGACTCTCAGCCCATTTTTGTGGATGCTTAGGTTTGTACATGCACATGATGTGCACAATGATATGATTGACGACCTCTGTTTGGTCGTTTGTTTGGGGGTGGAAAGCAGTGGATTTAGTGAGCTTGGTGTCCAATAGTGACCAGAGACTTGACCAGAATGTGCTGAGGAACCTGTTGTCCCGGTCAGAGATGATGGTCTGTGGTATCTCAAAATGGACCCACACTCGTTCGAAGAAGAGCTTGGCAGTGTATGTTGTTGTGATATTCTTCTTGCAAGCTGTGAGGATGGCCATCTTCGAAAACCGATCAACAACCACAAATACACAATCGTTGCCTTGCTTGGTGAATGGAATGCCATACATGTAATCCATTGAGATGGATTCCCAAGGCTTCTCAAGATCTCTCTCATAGAGTTGGGGTCATCTGAAGGTCTCGTGGCCGCAGGAGTTTAGCACGGTGATGCGTGTTGCAACTAGCGGGCATCAAAGGCAATCAACGGCGTGGTTGGTGCTTCCTTTCTTATACTTGATGTTGATATGGATTTGCTACAATTATGTGGACCACTTATGATGGTGGTCATTCTGCAATTTTCCCTAAGTTTGCATGAACTGCAACGACTTATGATTGTCGTGGATGACTGTCTCCTTCCCAAGAATGTAATGCCTCCATTGGCGGCAGGCTTGCACAATGGAGTACATTTCTTTTTTGTAAGTAGGGTACTTACGAATGACATCTGATAGTTTCTCACTATGATAGGCCACGGGGTGTCCATGTTGAGTGAGAACTGCGCCCACAACATAGTCTAAAGCATCTATCTCGATCTCAAAGAGATGTTGCAAGTCAAAAAATGAAAGCATCGAAGTTGAGCACAAGCATTACTTCAAATCATCTAATGCTTGTTGTGACAGGCCCCACATGAACTTTGCCTTTCCACCACCCCTGGTTACTTGGTTGAGGGCCCATGCAATATGGGAGAATCCCAACACGAACTTGCGATAGAAATTGGCAAGGCCTAAAAAACTTCGAAGCTCAGTGAGTGTGGTTGGGGCTAGTCAGTCACGAATGACCTGGATATTTGCTAGATCCATATGCACCCCATTCTCATCAACAATGTATCCTAGGTACTGGACCCTGTCCATGATGAAGGAGCATTTTTCCAAATTTACATATAGCTTGTGTTGTCGCAGAGTGTGCAGAATCTGTTGAATATGTTGCAAGCGTTCCGCCCAATTCTTGTTGTAGATGAGGATGTCATCCAGATACACCACCACAAAATAATTGGTGAAAGGCCGCAATATCTTATCCATCATCCTCATGAAAGTTGTTGGGGCATTCGTCAAACCAAAGGGCATGTTCAACCATTAAAAAAGACCTTCTTTGGACTTGAAGGAAGTTTTCCATATAAATGTCTTCTCTATTGGGAACTGATGGTAGCCAAACTTTAGATCAATCTTACTAAAGTATTTTCCCCCTTTGAGCTGGTCAAGGAGATCGTTGATTTGGGGAATCAAGTACTGGTTCCTGACTGTGATTTTATTTAGGGCTAGGTAATCAATGCAGAGTCACTAGGTCTTGTCTTTCTTTTGCACAAGTATGATTGGGCTTCCATACAGTGATGAGTGTTGGGTATGCATTATATTCCTCTGGAAACGTTTTGTATTTTTACCTCGTTTTTCATGTTCCGTCGATTTTCGTGTCCATTGTTGGGCGGTTTCTCGGCACGTGGTTTTTTGTCGATGGTTTTCTATTTCCAGTTAAGGAATTAGGGTTGTTGACTAATCAAGGTCATTGGGTTAGGGTTTTGGATGCCGTTGGCTCCTATATGTATATTGCATTGTAAACAATGTATCAATATGAATGAATATAAAATATGTTGGTTTTCCTGGTTTGGGTTTCCAGGGGAAAAATCTTTGTGTAATTTTTGTATTTGCCATTGTATTTTTTCTGTTCTTTTACTAAAAATTTGTTTGTAGTAAACATTGTACAAGGTTAAAATCTACATTTGGTATCAGAGCTTTGTTGGCTCTAGGGGGACACCTTTGTGGTCAAGGGTTTGGCTCAGGATTGTGATAAGCCTTGTTACAGTGGTTAGATTTGTGGTATTGATTTTTCAAGTGAAAAGAAATGGCAAGCAATTCGAAAATGGAGATTGAGAAGTTTAATGGGAAAATTTTTGAGTTGTGGAAGCTCAAGATGGAAGATCTGTTGATGGATAGAGATCAGTGGATCACGGTAGATCCAAGTACTACACCTACATGAACTTCAACAAATGACTGGAAAATTTTGGATAAGAAGGCGAAGAGCACAATTCGACTGTGTCTCTCAGATTCAATATTACTTAATGTGTCAGAGGAAGCTACAACTAAGGATTTATGGGATAAGTTGGAGAAGTTTTATCAATCTAAGTCCCTAGTAAATAAACTATTCCTAAGAAATAAGCTGTATAATCTGAGGATGAGAGATGGAGACTCGATGGTAGAGCATTTGAACGCCTTCAATACTATGGTAAGTCAGTTAGTATTTGTTGAGATTAAAATTTCATATGAAGATAAGTGCATCAATTTACTGTGTTATTTACCATACTCGTGGGGTAGTTTGGTTATAGCCATAGGTAGTAATACAAATTCCTTGAAGTTTGATGAAGTGGTCTCATCTTTGTTGTTGGAGGAGATGAGACAGAAGAAGATGGAAGGATAGAGCACAGATGCATTATTTGCAAGAGGATGCTCCCAGGAAAGAAATAGATCTAAGTTCTCAAGTGGGAGATCTAAGTCTAAGGGTAGATCTAAATCTCTTAGAAACTTTGCAAAGGTATGTTGGAGATGTGGAAAAGAAGGGCACTACAAGAAGAAATGTAGATCCAAAGTTAAGAAAAAGAAGGGATCTAAAGAATCTCTTTCTACTAAAGAAAAGACCTCCAAGGAAGAAGGATCGGATGTGTACTTGGCTTCTTCAAGAACACATGTAGATCATGAGGCATGGTTGGTTGACTCAAGTGCATCCTTTCATACGACTCCCCACAGGGAGTGGTTCTGTGAATATGAAATGTATGATGGAGGTAATGTTTTCCTACATGATGGCTCGACAACCAGAATCATAGGTCGAGAAAAAGTCAAGTTGAGGTTCATAGATGGAAGGATTAGAACACTACCTAGTGTTCTACACATCCTAGGATTGGCCATAAATTTGATTTTTGTAAGAAAAATGGTTGATGTAGGGGTAAAAACAATATTTGAAAAGGAAACCTACAGGATGGTTTGAGGAGCAATGGTGTTGTTGAAGGGAGTTCGGTTTGGAACTCTGTATAAGTTGCAAGGAAGCACTATTAGTGATGGGTGTAATAGTTCCATTGTTCATGATATTGGAGTTGAAGAAGATAGAACTCCTACAGTCTCTAGAGAAAAAGTTATGTCGTGGCATCAAAGACTGAGGCATATCGGAGAGAAGGGTCTTTGACTACTACACGGTAAAGGTATGGTTGAAGGTATGTCTAACTGCTCTCGGGATTTTGATTTCTGTGAACATTGTGTATATGGGAAGCAGAATCTGGTAAGATTCCCCTATGGTGCAACGAGGGCATAAGGAATTTTACAACTAGTTCACAATGATGTTTTTGGACCTGTGTCGGTCCCATCATTGGGAAAATATGTGTACTATGTCTCATTTATATATGACTTTTCGAGGAATACTTGGATATATTTCCTCAGGAAGAAATATGAAGTCTTTGACATGTTTAAAGAGTTTAAGGCTCTTGTTGAGAATCAAATAGAGAAAAGAATTCAGGTGTTGAGGACAAATAATGGCAGAGAGTTATGGGGGAATGAATTTGATGAATTTTGTAAGAAGTGTGGTATATAAAGGAATAAGACTATTCCATATACACCTCAACAGAATGGAGTTGTAGAAATGATGAACAAGATGCTGATGGAAAAAGCAAGGTGCATGCTCAGTGGTGTCGGGTTAGGGAAATAATTTTGGGCAGAGGCAGTGGGTACTACATGTTACCTGATCAGCAGATCACCCTCATCAATGTTGGATGACAAGATTCCACAAGAGGTATGGACTGGTAAGAAACCTTCTCTCACACATCTCAAGGTATTTGGTTGTGATGCATAGGTTCATGTTCCAAAGGAAAACATGAGTAAGCTAGATAAGAAGGATGAAAAGTGTATCTTTATTGGATATAAAGATGGTCTCAAAGGTTATAAGATTTGGAACCCAGAAACTGAGAAGGTAGTGTATAGCCGAGATGTGGTATTTAGAGAAATCAAGTATTTTGTTAAATAAGAAGTCCTACCAAGTAAGGAAGAACCAGAGAAAATAGAGTTTGATTTAAAGGATGATGAATCAGACTCTACAAAAGAACATGAATAAGAAGAAGAAGATCATCATACTCCAGTATTGAGGAGATCGGTTCGAGAAAGAAGGCTACCAGAAAGGTATATTCCATCCGATTTCCGTTCAAATTTTTATGTCTATCACTGATGATGATTCTAGAACTGTGATTGAGGCAATGGAGTCAGAGGATGGAAATCTCTAGAAAAATTCCATGGACGAAGAAATGGAAGCCTTGGATAAGAATGAGGCTTGGGATCTAATGGATTTGTCGACTGGAAGAAATCCCATTGGCAACAAATGGGTATTTAAAAACAAGTTGAATGTAGAAGGAAAAGTGGAGAAATACAAAGCTCGGTTAGTGGCAAAGGGTTATTCCCAGATTGAGATAATTGATTTTGGCTAGATTTTTTCTCTTGTTGCTAAGTTAACCTCTATAAGATTTATGTTATTTGTTGTTGTTGCATTTGATTTTGAAGTAGAACAAATGGATGTGAAGACACCATTCCTATATGGGGATCTGGAAGAAGAAATCTATATGAAGCAGCCAGAAGGATTTGCTGTGAAAGGAAAGAAAGAGCTAGTATGCAAGCTGAAAAAAGTACATGTATGGTTTAAAATAATCACCAAGGATGTGGTATAAAAAATTTGATACTTATATGTTGGGACTTGGTTTCACAAGAAACAAATAGGATCATTGTGTGTATTTTAAATTAATTGGTGATCATTTGATTTATTTGGTCTTGTATGTGGATGACATGTTGTTTTTTTTTGTATTGGGGGAATCGGCAACGAGCGGTTCTTGTACTTGTGTGACACAGGGTCGATACCCGTCGGCTACCACTATAACCCCAAGTGCAACCACCCATCCCGCAAGAATGGCGCACGAGTAAATCTGGGTGAGAATCGAACATGAGACCTCTTTACAAATTTCCTTCCATTTACATGGCACTTGTCAATCCGTCTACACCCGTGCGGGTTGTGGATGACATGTTGTTGATAGGAAACAACAAAGAGATTATCCAGGATGTGAAAACTCAGTTGTCCTCTAAATTTGACATGAGGGATCTCGGTGTTTCAAATTTCATTTTGGGCATGGAAATTAAAAGAGATCGGAAAAAGAGGAAACTCTGGTTAAATCAAAGAAAATATGTTGAGACAATATTGCAGNTGATGTATGCAATGGTTTGTACTAGACCGGACATTGCACATGCAGTGGGAGTTTTGAGAAGGTATATGTCAAAACCAGGGAAGGAGCATTGGACAGAAGTAAAAAGGGTTTTCAGATATTTGTGTGGCACTACTAGCTATGGATTATGCTACCAAGGAAGACCGAGATTGGACATAGTGTTGGATATACATTGATTTGTGGATGTAGATTGGGCTGGAGATTTGGATTGTATGAGATCTACAAGTGGGTATTTGTTTAACCTATTTGGAGGAGCAATAAGTTGGATGAGCAAAAGACAAATTGTAGAGGCACTTCCAACTACAAAAGATGAATACATGACAACCACTCATGAAAGTAAGGAAACAATATGGTTACAAAGGTTGTGTTCAGGTATTGGGTTAGTACAACAAGTTGTAAGGATAGATTGTGACAGTCAGAGTGCAATTTTTCTTGTGAATAACCCAACTTATCATTCAAAGACAAAGCATATTGGTATTCAATATCACTTTGTGAGAGACATGGTTGAAGAAAAGAAAGTGTTGTTGATGAAGGTGGACACTTTGAAGAATGTTGCAGATTCATGAACAAAATCTGTGAGCACTGTGAATTTCTCTTGGTGTAGAGGATCCATGGGAATTGTTGCCCTGGATTATTGACTATGTAACCCTGTAACCCCCTGTATGCAAAGAAAACATTTTTTTTGCCTCAGGAAACATGTTGCATTTTTGCCTCATTTTTCATGTTGCCTTGATTTTCATGTCCATTGTTGGGTGGTTTTTCGGCACATGGTGTTTTGCCGATGGTTTTCTATTTCTGGTTAAGGAATTAGGGTTGTTAACTAATCTAAGTCATTGGGTTGGGGTTTTGGATGTCGTTGGCTCCTATATGTATATTGTATTGTAAACAATGTATCACTATGTATGAATATAGAATATGTTGGTTTTCCCGGTTTGGTTTTCCAGGGGAAAAATATCTATGTAATGTTTGTATTTACCATTGTATATTTCCTATTCTTTTACTGAAAGCCTATTTGCAGTAAATATTGTACAAGGTTAAAATCTACAACGCATTGGGTCAGATGTGCCCCTTTTGGAGAAGTTATTGGATTTGACGCTTGATCTCCTCGTTTTCTAACAAAGAGCAGTGATAGACTGACCCATTGGGTAGCGATGCGTTGAGGTTCATATCAATTGAATGCTTGATCTAACAGTGTATAGGTACCCCAGTGGGTGAGGAGAATATGCCTTTGTATTCTTCCATGACCTTATCCACTTGCTTCTGCTGCGTGGAGATTTTGGCCACGAAGGCCATGGATGTGGATGCAACCTTTCGCACACTTTGAGAATGNCGTTTCCATAAATAAGGTTGGCCCAAAATAACATCACAAACTTCAAGGGGAGAAACATCACATAATACCTCATCTTTGAAGGGCTTGATGTCGTAGGAAGGCGACAATGTTGGTTGAGGCGAATATCGCTTCCTTGGAAGAGCCATCCAATGGTGTATGGCTGCGAGTGTGGCATTTTCGGTAGGGCTAGCCGCTTGAAGACCTCCATCGAGATAAAGTTTTTCTGGCTACCGCTATCAACAATGAAGTGCAACGGAGTACCCTTCACCCACATTTGTGAATGAAAGAGGCGCTTGCCTTCCTTTGACTTGCCAAGTTCACCGGGTTAGATCTTGGTGGTAGCAACGGTGGCATTGGGTTCCACGTCAATAATATGTCTCCCCTATGGTTCTGACTCTGAGTTGGAACTTGCATCTGATTCATAGGTTTTCACCTATGCCACCAATGATTTCTTTGAGTGGCAATCAACAATGTTATGTCAGGGGCTCTTATGGAAGTCACACCACTTCTCAATGTCTTTCTTCGTCTTTCCATTGTCCTTCTTTGTTTGCGGCTTAGACTGGTTTTCTTGAGGATATCTATCTTTTCTCTGCCCTTTTTTCTGTGGGTTGGGGCTGCCCTTGCCCTACTTCTGCTGTGAGGGGTTCCCAGACCCAAACTTCCACATCTTTTTCTTAAGCTTTTGCTCAATTTTGACAACATATTGATAGGTCGCACCCAAGGACGAGATGTCTAGAAACTTCATTTCTACCTTGATGTATCTATGCAGACAAACATGGTACTTGATCACCAGATGTCACTCAGAATATTTGATACCCAACTCGGTGCACAAGGTATGGAATATATTTGTGAACTTTGGCATTGTTTGGTTCCTTTCTTGTTGCAGTGTGATCCATCTTTTATACATGTCGCCATAATTTCCAACAGGGTAGTATTTTTCCTTAATAGCATCATTGAAGAACTCCCATGTGACTGTGACTGTAAATAATAAGGGTTCCTTTGTTGCATTTTGCTCAGAGAAATTCTCCCACCAATATTTGACATGGGGGACGACTTTGAGGAGTGCAAATGTAATATTTTCTCTATTGGAAAAGTTATGGACAGAAAAATATCCTTCTAGAAGATTCAACCATTTGTCTATAGCATCTACATCTATTTGACCTTCAAATATAGGAATATCAATTTTGATATGTACCTTGAAGGGGGCAGCACCTCCGCTCGAGGAAGATCTGTCGCCTGCCGGTAGAAGTTGAAGGATTTGCACAAAACTATCAATCATCTCGTTCCTCTGTTGCGTGAGGGCTTCCTCAAGCAATAGTTTGAAATGATATTTTGTCTCATCATATTTCTTTTATCCCACCATGGAAGGTCGCGTGGGCATGCGAGAGCCTTTTTCCTCAAGAGAAATAAGCTCGAGACCCAACTCTTTGTACCCTGACCTCGTCGGGAACATGCATTAAGAACGACGAGCAGACCGCTCTAATACCACTGATTCATATTTTATGAGAAGAATGAAATGAATACATATCTATATAATTAACACAGATATACAATGAACAATAAGATAGATACAATAAAACTTGGTTTCTATTCAATAAGGAAATATGTTGAAACTGTAAAATGCAGGCTGAAACAAGCTTGCTAGAATGGTGGTGGCTTATCTCTGAGAAGAGATGTGACGACTGTGCTCATTCGCAAGAAGATGATTACAATGAGGCTCCAAAATCCTTTTTACATCAAACATGAATGTAAAAACCCTAGAAATCCAAAAACCTAGCCCTACGAGATGAAGCACCAAAAGTCATGTGGGCCCCGTTGGGGTAAGTTGGTACATCAACTTCCTGGGGTCATAACTTTTGCATACGATCTTCTTTTTAGGTGCGTGATAGCCCATTGGAAAGGTCTATACGAGGGATATACATTATGCCTTCACACTCTAGATTTGACTATGGAGTGAATTTGGCGAGCCCAAAAAACGTTTTTAGGGCCTCAAAACAACACTGGAAGTTCAGGACCCGAAAAGTTAGAAAAACACTGCCAAAATGAAAACTGAAACTGTCAAGATGAAATATGTATGTGAGCCAGTTGGAATAGGTGGGTGGTCACAAATATCCACTTGGATCATCATAAATAAACACAAAACATACCAGGGGGCTCTCATGGATATGTTGTTAATGAAACTTAGAACACGTAAAGAACTTCAACACATAAGATAACTCATAACTTCATTATATTGAGTTCAAGCAAAATATCAACAATTGCAATATGTCTTCAGGTTAATAACAACATTCTCACTCAAATTTGATCCCTATATTATTCTTTGAGGATATATTTATACAAAATATTCAATGAACCAATTCTCCAATCCTAGAACTAACCAATCAGATCCAAGTTGGGTTTACACATTAAGAAAATTGAAAATCGGTCGCAACATGAAAATTTGGAAATTTTGTTTTGAAGAAACGTGCATACAACATATGTATTTCACTTTTTGGGGATTCTACCATGCACTCCTCTTAAATGACCCCATTCCACAAAAAACCCATGTCGCAAAATTCGTTGATTCGCCCTCATCGCTCGAGAAATCACCTTTGAATATCATTGCCCGAAAACTCTATTTTTCAAAATTGATTACAAGAAAATCATTTAGATATTTAACTTCTCCACAATCCTCTAAGTTGAATCCTTTATATTTTGATTGAATGAATCGTATTCCTTGCTCCTGACATTGCATTCCTAATTATGTGAGCAAGCTGGCAGATTGTTCTACGAATTTCCTATAATAATTGCCTGTCGATTTTGACTATCGTTGACCAGCTAATACCGAATGTTATGAGAATGGTGGAATAGGTAAATCACCATCTCTTGATGTTGATGAAGTGCCTCCAGGTGGAAATTCTCCATTTGAGCAAGCGAAAGTATGCTAATCACCAATTCCTCTAATAACTGGTAAAACATGGTTAATTCCTGTAATAGGTGATTTATAGATAAGTGTTTGCAAAAATAGCTTTAATTATCATTTACAAGAAAAACTAAGAGTTTTCTTCCAAAATCCAACTTATTACCTTGTTTGTGCATATTATTCCATTAATTAGGTGAAAATGGGCAAAAGTATAGGCTTTGGAGTCAAAATTGGAGGTGAATGGGCATGGCGAAAGGATTGAAACTAGCACCCAACAAGCCTATTGACATCCATGTTGTTTATCTTGTTCTTGTATGTTGGGTATCTAATCATAGAAATGTTCTCAATGGGTGAAAGGCTTGTTTCAATGAGAAGAGGATAGGGTGTATTGCCCTTAATTTTGAGCATATAAGTTATAAAATTCTTTTGGATTTGTTTTATCCTTCTCTAGGATTATCTAGATATATTGCAACCCCAAACTTCACATCCGTATAAGATAACTGGAGTGACGAGAGTGTGAAAGAGGAGTTTTTTTTTAAATCCCAAAGCCAAAGTTCTTCTGATTTACAATCGCTTTTGAGCTTGTA
Organism: Picea mariana; assembly: GCA_032191745.1. Classification (NCBI taxonomy): domain Eukaryota; kingdom Viridiplantae; phylum Streptophyta; class Pinopsida; order Pinales; family Pinaceae; genus Picea; species Picea mariana. Next base: position 20,164 of record JASDQU010683857.1, on the reverse strand, counting down.
ATAATCTTTCCACCCTCCATTTATCCTTTTTTCAATGTTATAGTTCCAATTGATCTTGTGGTCGATATTGATTCCAAGATACTTTTATGAAGGCACTTCCTATAAGCTATTGTTGTCATAAACAAAAGTATCATATGTGAGCCTTTTAGAATCAATTATCATAACCTTTGTTTTGTTAGTGTTTACAAGCATGCCCTTGCTATAGCAGAAGCTAAATAAATAATAAACTATAGCATACTAAATAATATATATAGATTTAATTTTTGATAAAAAAAAAGGTTGGTAGAGAATAATAATAATATTATATATTTTCTTGCCCAAAGGGGTTGGATCCAATGGTGGAAAGCGAGGATTTTTTCACCGTTGGGCAAGGTTCAATTCTCACGAGGGCTTTACTTGGAGCCATGGGGACACCTTGAGGTAGTGGTCGAACGTGTGGTTGCACCCAGAGATACCATATTAAATGGTATCGTGACCTGTGCACACATAATTGGATCAAAGCCCACCCCCATGTCCCCGAGGTGTAGGACAGTCGGTGACGGAGTGTGTTGTTAAGCCACTCCATGTTGAAAAGTCATCGGTTTAAAACCTGCGGGGACAAAAAATCCAACCATGTTAAGTGTTGGTGTGGCTCAGGCCGGGTGCGATCCCCGGGTGATTTTGACGGCTTAGATGCCCCTGAGTCGCGGTTTCTCAAGCCAAAGGTTAATCCCGATGCCAAGAAGGTCCGAACCAATTAATAAACAAAAAAATATATATTATATATTCTCTTTACTATGGATTAAGTTCTTTAGATAAAATAATTGTATTTGTTTAAATAATATTTTAACTATAAAAAATGATTTAGTTTTTTTTTCTTTTACATTAAAATAATGGAATAATATACTTTAGAGTAAAATACATTAATAAAATTTATAATAATTAATAAATTTATTATGTTTATAATAAACTTTAAAATATTATTATGAATTTTTTAAATTTAAATAATATTTTTTTCCTAAATGTTGTTGTTTTGTTATCTCAATGATATATATTAATAATAATAATAAATTTAAAATAATTTAGGGAAATTTTATTTAAGAATGATTTTTTTTTCGTGTTTAACAAATTCAAAATTTTGGTTTCTCAATAATATATAATAATAATAACAACAACAACAAAAGTTTAAGAAAATTAAAATAATTTAGAGAAATTTAATTTAAGAATGATTTTTCATTGTGTTTAACAAATTCAAAAAATTTATTTAATTAATTTTGAATAAATAAAATTTTTGTAATTTTATTTAACTAGTTTTGAATAAATTAAATTTTTCGTACTTTGAAAAAATGCATTAGTCAACATTATAGTACTATTAAAACCAAATAATTTTTACATATGATTTATATAGGGATTTCAAGAATGAAGAAGTGGGAGGAAATTAATGAGGGATTTCAATAATGAAGAAGTGGGAGGAAATTAATGAGGGATTTCAATAATGAAGAAGTGGAGGAAATTAATGAGTTGGGGGTTTAAGACCCAAAATATATGATGGAGTTTTCAGCTAAAGATTTGACATGGACATAAGTTTGGGGAGACCAAGTCACACTTATTATGTATTATCAAGTTGAGGATTCTATAAATGGGGAGAAATCAAGTGAAGGAGAACCTACTCAATTTGTTGTGATGAATAGATGAAGCCGAAGAATGGAGGATATTAGAAAGACTAATTTTGGAACATATTTAGAGTATGTTATGTGAGTCTTTATATTTTTATTTGATAAATTTATAAATTTTGATTTCAAGTTCACTATGTCAAACATGCATACATATTTTATCTAATTTGTTTTTATTTATAGCTATTGGTGTGCATATAGTTTGGATCCCAAACGTAAAATTACCATGAATGCACTAGATCCTGCAAGTACAAAACATAATCCACATCAATGCATTAAAGTTGATTGTCAATACCACTTCATTGTATGATAACTTCAACTTAGACTAGATGACGTTGTTATAACATATATTGCATGTAGGCATATTGATAAATCTAATGTTTTTTTGTCATGGGAGGGATGAAATTGGTAGTCCTCAATCATTCAATTATGCACCACATTTGATAGAGGATATACGAGCTAGTGTCCAACATTTGATTCAAAATAGTTTTAACGTTACAATGATATGGGACAAGTTCATCTCAGATGTGCATGAATCTGGTGAATTGTTCGCAGGGAGAATTCAAGATACCTTAATGACAAGACAAAATGTCTTAAACATTTGCATTGATATAAAAATGTTAGAATATGTGAAAGATGAAAGTGATCCAACGAGTGTGGAGTGTTGGTACAATGATTGTCCCGAGAGATTTTTTTTCCATCATAAACAATATGTTGTTCAAAACATCCCTTTTATAATAGGTTTACAAACAAAGTGGATGCGTTCAATGATGGTGAAACACTCACAAAATAATGTTATATCAATGGATTCAACATTTAACACAAACAAGTATGGGGTGAGTACATATTTATTATAAATAACATTTATTTATTCGTCATCATTTCAATGCTTTTAGTTTAATATATCTATAATTATGTCTTGTTTTGGATATAGTATCAAATTTATACATTGATGGTTTTCGATGAACATCACAATGGAGTTCCAGTAGCTTGGGTGATTTCATCACGCAATACTACAGATGATATTTGTAAATGGATGTCAGAATTATTTAGAGTTGAAAACAAAGAACATCGAGATTGGCATGTTTGAGCTATCATAAAAAATGATGTTGCAGCTAAAATTGAGGCATTAAAGTGACGTTTTCATTTCTTTAGAAAAAAAATTAAAAAAATAACTCCACAGATGAGCAGACATCATATATTTTGACAAAGCTTTTGTCCAGGATAAAGTTTACATACTTACGAGACAAGTTGGGAATCGTGGAGATAACTCCCTTAGCTGAAAGGGAAGATATGGCTCTCCACGTTGGGAGGGAGCATTGATATAACATTGATTTATAGACAGTGTTTTTCCAGTTTGGAAAATGGTCCAAGATGGGCAGTTCCTTTCTAGTTCGAAAAGTGGTTTGAGATTTTTTGATGGACAGGCATTTTCCAGTTCGGAAATGGCCTAGATCTGATAGTCAATTTTGTAATGAAAATGGTCTGATAGATTGTTGATGTACCATAGACAGTGATTCCCCTTGTGTCCAGTATGGGGGAATGGTCTAGGACAATCACTCTTCTTGGCAATCACTTTTAGTAGTGGTCAAGTAGAATGGTCTGCCTCGTTGGGCAGTCATTCTTTCGAAGTTCACAGTTGTGAGCACTTTCGAAGAATTGTTCATTTTGGAGGTTGGTGCAGGATAGTCATTTCCTTAGGAAATGGTCCGGATAGTCATTCCCTAGGGCAGAATCATTCTCTCTAGGTTGCACTATGTTTAGTGCTGGAGGAATGGCCTAGTTAGGTGAATGGTCAAGGTTCAACAATCAGGGACATACATTCTCTAGGGAAGACTCATTCTATCCAAGTTGCACTATGATTAGTGTCAGAGGAATGGCCCAGTTAGGTGAATGGTCCAGGCTCATAAATCAGGGACATTTATTCTTCCATGCTTGGGAAGAATAGTCCAGATAGCCCATGGTTGATGCTTTTACTGTATGAGGGTAGATGTTCTTCCAGATCTCACATATGTGAGTGTAAGAATGCTCCAGATGACTCAACTTGTATCATGATATTGTTTATGCAGGTTGATATCAGATGATATGACTATTGTAGAGGTTGTATGTCTCTGGACAATAGTTGTATACTACTGTGGTGGATGTGTTCCATTGATTGTGACTATGTGTCACTAGTTAGTAGTTGTGTGCTACTTGGTATGGTTGTGTACCACTGGATAGTAGTTATGTACTACTATGGATAGACACATTTTTGTTCTATAATATGACATTGTACTAATTGGCATGGAGATTATCTAGTTGGATAATGTTGACAGTGCTCGTGATTTGATCATGAGATAGCATGTGTGGCTATGATGATGCTACTGGTTGAATGGTATGTTTGTGCTCAAGACCATTTCCTTTTATACCTCCCTAGCTAGGATAAAGTGTTGATATTATGGTATCTGTGAGAGGTATTAACCTACACTTGTGACCTTTGATGAGATTAGAATATTCCAGGAAGCAAGAAGAACCCTAAAAGACTTGGACATAACCCTAGAAGTAAAGTCGGCTAAAGAGAATATTTTATATTGAGTCTTTAGCCTCCAGAAAGAGAAGTCGACCCAGACAGCCTGGAAAGAGCAGTATAAATATAAGGTCCCGGAGCTCATTTGATACACACAAGTCATAACTGCTGAAATCCAGTAGTGTGTAAGTCTGGGGAGGAGTTGTAGCTGCAGTTACTGCAACCTGTAATTTCGGTCTTTCTAGGTTGGACTTTTTGATCAGTCTTGGTTATCTTTGCTTGTTTCATTAGCCTTGGTTGGTTATTGAATTGCTACTGGAATTCTTCTCTCTGTCAAGGTCAAGCTACTCGAGGGTGTCATTCGTGCATATGGTCAGGTGACAATATTTCTATATTGTCTATGGTTAAACGAGCACACCCACTTTTCTAACAGATCCCACACGTAAAATTACCATGAATGCACTAGATCCTACAAGTACAAAACATAATCCACATCAAGGCATTAAGTTGATTGTTAATACCACTTCATTGTATTATAACTTCAACTTAGACTAGATGATGTTGTTATAACATATACTACATGTAGGCATATTGATAAATGTAATGTTTTATGTCATGGGAGGGATACAATTGGTAGTCCTCAATCATTCAATTATGCACCACATTTGACAGAGGATATACAAGCTAGTGTCCAACATTTGATTCAAAATAGTTTTAATGTTACAATGATATGGGACAAGTTCATCTCAGATGTGCATGAATCTGGTGAATTGTTCGCAAGGAGAATTCAAGATACCTTAATGACAAGACAAAATGTCTTAAACATTTACATTGATATAAAAATGTTAGAATATGTGAAACATGAAAGTGATCCAATGAGTGTGGAGTGTTGGTACAATGATTGTCCTGAGAGTTTTTTTTTCTATCATAAACAAGATGTTGTTCAAAACATCCCTTTTATAATAGGTTTACAAACAAAGTGGATGTGTTCAATGATGGTGAAACAATCATACAATAATGTTATATCAATGGATTCAACATTTAACACAAATAAGTATGGGGTGAGTACATATTTATTATAAATAACATTTATTTATTCGTCATCATTTCAATGCTTTTAGCTTAATATATCTATAATTATGTCTTGTTTTGGATATAGTATCAAATTTACACATTGATGGTTTTAGATGAACATCACAATGGAGTTCCAGTAGCTTGGGTGATTTCATCACGCAATACTATGGATGATATTTGTAAATGGATGTCAGCATTATTTAGAGTTGAAAACAAAGAACATCCAGATTGGCATGTTCGAGCTATCATCACAAACATGTTGCAGCCAAAATTGAGGCATTAAAGTGACGTGTTCATTTCTTTAGAAAAAACATTAAAAAAATAATAATATTTATATATGTTCTCTTTTAATGTTACATGATTTCAGGACTTTTACCAACCCCACATTATTATTATGTGTATGGCATGTTCGTCGAGCATGGTTGAAAAACATTGGAAATAAAGTCAAAGGAAGGGAAAAAAAAATGCACATTTTTCGTGCTTTAGGAGAAATCATGCACTCATAACAAAGTTACCAACTTAATGAAAATTGTGACCTCAAAACGAAAACTCTAGTCCTTAAAACCCATATTTTTTCATAAAAAACATGAAAAACAACCCCCAAATCAAAAAGTGGTGCTACCGGTAGCACCATTTTTTCTGATCAGGTCAAAATTACAACTTTTTTCAAGCATGGCCTTAAAAAATCAAACAGTTTCTCGGAAAAACCTTAAAATCAACACCTAAATAAAAAAGTGACGCTACCTAAAGAATTTTTTTTCTTCTAAATATTAAAATTATAGCTAATTACAACCTAATTGAAATTATGGTCTTGACAACAAATCCCTACGCAAATAAAAAACCCAAAATTGGACCCTAAATGGTCACTTGAAATTTATTTACTAACTTTTGTTTTTTAATATAAATTAAAAAATAAATAAAGAGAGAGTAGAAAATCCTTACAAATTTTTTTTAAATGAAGAAAAAAACACATTTAAAAAAATATATACAAAACCAAAATTATAAAAGAAAATAAAATAGAAATGAAAAGAATTTAAAATTGCCCCAGAAAATTCCGAATGGGGTGTCTACGGTCTCAACAGACGGGCAACCAAAGCAGAGGCCACCTGTCCAGGTCTCCTGTCATCTGGAGCCAGCACATGCGTACCCTCCCTCTACCGTCACCTCATGAGTTTAAACTCCCAGTCGCCGCTCCTCAACTCTCAATCGATGCATGTCTGTTGCTATCACTTGACAACTTGCTTTGTGGGAATTTTAATGGGGATGGGCTGGACGAGGTTACAATCCCATCACCAGTCCAACAATGGAGGTTTTAGGCTTGAGCCTTGGAGTGCCAAGGCTCATTCGAACCCTTGGCCTCCAAAGCCTTGGCCTCTCCTGGATTTTTATGTCATCCTTACACTCTGTTTCAATCTTCTGCAGTCCTCCCTGCCCTCGGCTTACAACTTATCTTCATGGTCTCTGCAGTGTCACTGTGTCTGGTTGGTCTTGCGCTCGTCGAGCAACCACCCACACTCCCCCTTCGAGTTCTATTTTTGGCTTCCAGAGGAATTTTCTATGCCTCATCTCAAGGGAAAATCGAAGAGGGGAGCGACCTAGTATGCGGCCAAAGGAAGGGAAGTGGGAGGGTGTGGTTCTCCTCCAGTAACTGAGCTTGCCCCCACCCTGACGCCCAGTTTTTCTCCCACTCCTACTCAGTCGACTCAAAACAGTTCCTCGAACCTCTTCCTGTTGTCGAATCCCTATGCATGTCGAATTGAATGGTTCGATATCCTAGGAAATTCCCTCGGCTTTGCTCCACCTCCTCCATCCCCACCTCGC
>JASDQU010683857.1:932-13061 GCA_032191745.1 Picea mariana | reverse complement strand
GTGTGGCACTGCTAGCTATGGATTATGCTACCAAGGAATACCAAGATTAGACATAGTGTTGGATATACATGTATTTGTGGATGCAGACTGGGCTAGAGATTTGGATCGTATGAGATCTACAAGTGGGTATGTGTTTAACCTGTTTGGAGGAGCAATAAGTTGGATGAGCAAAAGACAAGTTGTAGAGGCACTTTCAACTGCAGAAGTTGAATACATGGCAACCACTCATGAAAGTAAGGAAACAATATGGTTACAAAGGTTGTGTTCAGGTATTGGGTTAGTACAACAAGTTGTAAGGATAGATTGTGACAGTCAGAGTGCAATTTTTCTTGTGAAGAACCCGACTTATCATTCAAAGACAAATCATATTGGTATTCAATATCACTTTGTGAGAGACATGGTTGAAGAAAAGAAAGTGTTGTTGATGAAGGTGGACACTTTGAAGAATGTTGCAAATTCATGAACAAAATCTGTAAGCACTGTGAATTTCTCTTGGTGTAGAGGATCCATGGGAATTGTTGCCTTGGATTGTTGACTATGTAACCCTGTAACCCCCTGTATGCAAAGAAAACATTTTTTTTTGCCTCAGGAAATGTGTTGCATTTTTGCCTCATTTTTCATGTTGCCTCGATTTTCATGTCCATTGTTGGGTGGTTTTTCGGCACATGGTGTTTTGCCCATGGTTTTCTATTTCCAGTTAAGGAATTAGGGTTGTTAACTAATCTAATTCATTGGGTTGGGGTTTTGGATGTTGTTGGCTCCTATATGTATATTGTATTGTAAACAATGTATCACTATGAATGAATATAGAATATGTTGGTTTTCCCGGTTTGGGTTTCCAGGGGAAAAATATCTATGTAATGTTTGTATTTACCATTGTATATTTTCTGTTCTTTTACTGAAAACATGTTTGCAGTAAATATTGTACAAGGTTAAAATCTACAACGCATTGGGTCAGATGTGCCCCTTTTGGAGAAGTTATTGGATCTGACGCTTGATCTCCTCGTTTTCTAACAGAGAGCATTTATAGACTGACCCATTGGGTAGTGGTGCGTCGGGGTTCAGATCAATTGAATGCTTGATCTGATAGTGTATAGGTACCCTAGTGGGTGAGGAGAATATGCCTTTGTATTCTTCCACAACCTTATCCACTTGCTTCTACTACGTGGAGATTTTGGCCACGAAGGCCATGGATGTGGATGCAACCTTTCGCTCACTTTGAGAGTGAATCACAAAGAAGACAAACTTCTCGATCTAAAATATGACCTTCCTACATTGCTTGGTAGAGATCAAGGAAATGGTAGTAGGTGGGACTACCTCGGGTATCATGTACAAGTTTCTTTCCAAAGTAATAATAACACTATGAGGCCTAGACTCATATGCAACATGGCGTTTCCATAAATAAGGTTGGCCCAAAATAACATCACAAACTTCAAGGGGAGAAACATCACATAATACCTCATCTTTGAAGGGCTTGATGTCGTAGGAAAGGCGACAATGTTGGTTGGCGTGAATATCGCTTCCTTGGTGGAGCCATCCAATGGTGTATGGCTACGAGTGTGGCATTTTCGGTAGGGCTAGCCGCTTGATGACCTCCATTGAGATAAGGTTTTTCTAGCTACCACTATCACCAATGAAGTGCAGCAGAGTACCCTTCACCCACATTTGTGAATGAAAGAGGCGCTCGCCTTCCTTTGAATTTCCAGGTTCACCGGGTTAGATCTTGGTGGTAGCAATGGTGGCATTGGGTTCCACGTCAATAATATGTCTCCCCTATGGTTTTGACTCTGAGTTGGAACCTGCATCTGATTCATAGGTTTTCACCTATGCCACCAATGATTTCTTTGAGTGGCAATCAACAATGTTATGTCAGGGGCTCTTATGGAAGTCACACCACTTCCCAATGTATTTCTTCGTCTTTCCATTGTCCTTCTTTGTTTGCGGCTTAGAATGGTTTTCTTGAGGATATGTATCTTTTCTCTGCCCTTTTTTCTATGGGTTGGGGCTGCCCTTGCCCTACTTCTATTGTGAGGAGTTCCCAGACCCAAACTTCCACATCTTTTGCTTAAGCATCTGCTCGATTTTGACAGCATATTGATAGGTCGCACCCAAGGACGAGATGTCGAGAAACTCCATTTCTACCTTGATGTATCTATGCAGACCAACATGGTACTTGATCACCAGATGTCGCTCAGAATATTTGATACCCAACTTGGTGCACAAGGTATGGAATTTATTCGTGAACTTTGGCACTGTTTGATCCCTTTCTTGTTGCAGTGGGGTCCATCTTTTATACATGTCGCCATAATTTCCAACAGGGTAGTATTTTTCTTTAAAAGCATCCCTGAAGGACTCCCATGTGATTGTGACTGTAAATAATGAGGGTTCCTTTGTTGCATTTTGCTCAGAGAAATTCTCCCACCAATATTTGACATGGGGGACGACCTTGAGGAGTGCAAATGTAATATTTTCTCTATTGGAAAAGTTATGGATAGAAAAATATCCTTCTGGAAGATTCAACCATTTGTATATAGAATCTGCATCTATTTGACCTTCAAATATGGGAATATCAAATTTGATATGTACCTTGAAGGGGGCAGCACCTCCGCTCGAGGAAGATCTGTCACCTATTGGTAGAAGTCGAAGGATTTGCACAAAACTATCAATCATCTCGTTCCTCTGTTGCGTGAGGGCTTCCTCAAGAAATAGTTTGAAATGATCTTTTGTCTCATCATATTTATTTTATCCTGCCATGGAAGGTCACTTGGGCATGCGAGAGCCTTTGTCCTCAAGAGAAATAAGCTCGAGATCCAACTCTTTGTACCCTGACCTCGTCGGGGACATGCATTAAGAACGACGAGCAGACCACTCTAATACCACTGATCCATATTTTATGAGCATAATGAAATGAATACATAGCTATATTATTAACACGGATATACAATGAACAATAAGATAGATACAATAAAACTTGGTTTCTATTCAATAAGGAAATATGTTGAAACTGTAAAATGCAGGCTGAAACAAGCTTGCTAGAATGGTGGCGGCTTATCTCTGAGAAGAGATGTGACGACTGCGCTCATTCACAAGAAGATGATTACAATGAGGCTCCAAAATCATTTTTACATCAAACATGAATGTAAAAACCCTAGAAATCCAAAAACCTAGCCCTAGGAGATGAAGCACCAAAAGTCATGTGGGCCCTGTTGGGGTAAGTTGGTACATCAACTTCCTAGGGTCGTAACTTTTGCATACGATCTTCTTTTTAGGCGCGTGATAACCATTGGAAATTTATATCCAAGTGCTATACATTATTCCTTCACACTCGATATTTGACTATGGAGTGAATTTGGTGAGCCCAAAAAACGTTTTTAGGGCCTCAAAACAACACTAGAAGTTCAGGACCCGAAAAGTTAGAAAAACACTGCCAAAATGAAAACCGAAATTGTCAAGATGAAATATGTATGTGAGCCAGTTGGAATAGGTGGGTGGCCACCAATATCCACTTGGATCATCATAAATAAACACAACACATACCAGGGGGCTCTCATGGATATGTTGTTAATGAAACTTAGAACGCGTAAAGAACTTCAACAAATAAGATAACTCATAACCTCATTATATTGAGTTCAAGGAAAATATCAGCAATTGCAATGTCTTTAGGTTAATAACAACATTCTTACTCAAATTTGATCCTATGTTATTCTTTGAGGATATATTTATACAAAATATTCAATGAACCAATTCTCCAATTCTAGAACTAACCAATCAGATCCAAGTTGGGTTTACACATTAAGAAAATTGAAAATCGGTTGCAACATGAAAATTTGGAAATTTTGTTTTGAAGAAACGTGCATACAACATATGTATTTCACTTTTTGGGGATTCTACCATGCGCTCCTTAAATGACCCCATTCCACAAAAAAACCATGTCGCAAAATTCATTGATTCACCCTCATCGCTCCAAAAATCACCTTTGAATATCATTGCCCGAAAACTCTATTTTTCAAAATTGATTACAAGAAAATCATTTAGATCTTCATTCTAGCATATAGAATAACTTCTCCACAATCCTCTGAGTTGAATTCTTTATCTTTTGATTGAATGAATCGTATTCCTTGCTCCTGGCATTGCATTCCTAATTATGTGAGCAAGTTGGCAGATTGTTCTACGAATTTCCTATAATAATTGCCTGTCAATTTTGACTATCGTTGACCAGCTAATACCGAATGTTATGAGAATGGTGGAATAGGTAAATCACCATCTATTGATGTTGATGAAGTGCCTCCAGGTGGAAATTCTCCCTTTGAGCAAGCGAAAGTATGCTAATCACCAATTCCTGTAATAACTGGTAAAACATGGTTAATTCCTGTAATAGGTGATTTATATATAAGTATTTGCAAAAATAGCTTTAATTATCATTTACAAGAAAAACTAAGAGTTTTCTTCCAAAATACAACTTATTACCTTGTTTGTGCATATTATTCCATTAATTAGGTGAAAATGGGCAAAAGTATAGGCTTTGGAGTCAAAATTGGAGGTGAATGGGCATGGCGAAAGGATCGAAACTAGCACCCAACAAGTCTATTGTCATCCATGTTGTTTATCTTGTTATTGTATGTTGGGTATCTAATCATATCAATGCTCTCAATGGGTGAAAGGCTTGTTTCGATGAGGAGGAGAGGATAGGGTGTATTGCCCTTAATTTTGAGAATATAAGTTATAAAATTCTTTTGGATTTGTTTTATCCTTCTCTAGGATTATCTAGATATATTGCAACCCTAAACTTCACATCCGTATAAGATAACTGGAGTGACGAGAGTGTGAAAGAGGAGTTTTTTTTTAATGCCAAAGCCAAAGGTCATCTGATTTACAATCGTTTTTGAGCTCGTAATAATCTTTCCACCCTCCATTTATCCTTTTTTCAATGTTATAGTTCCAATTGATCTTGTGGTGGATATTGATTCCAAGATACTTTTATGAAGGCACTTCCTATAAGCTATTGTTGTCATAAACAAAAGTATCATATGTGAGCCTTTTGAAATCAATTATCATAAACTTTGTTTTGTCAGTGTTTACAACCCTTGCTATAGCAGAAGCTAAATAAATAATAAACTATAGCATACTAAATAATATATATAGATTTAATTTTTGATAAAAAAAAGGTTGGTAGAGAATAATAATAATATTATATATTCTCTTTACTATGGATTAAATTCTTTAGATAAAATAATTGTATTTGTTTAAATAATATTTTAACTATAAAAAATGATTAAGTTTTTTTTCTTTTACATTAAAATAAACTTTAGAGTAAAATACATTAATAAAATTTATAATAATTAATAAATTTATTATGTTTATAATAAACTTTAAAATATTATTATGAATTTTTTAAATTTAAATAATATTTTTTTCCTAAATGTTGTTGTTTTGTTATCTCAATGATATATATTAATAATAATAAAAAATTTAAAATAATTTAGGGAAATTTTATTTAAGAATGATTTTTTTTTATTGTGTTTAACAAATTCAAAATTATGGTCTCTCAATAATATATAATAATAATAATAACAACAACAATAACTAAAGTTTAAGAAAATTAAAATAATTTAGAAAAAAATAATTTAAGAATGATTTTTCATTCTGTTTAACAAATTCAAAAAAAATATTTAATTAATTTTGAATAAATGAATTTTTTGTAATTTTATTTAACTAGTTTTGAATAAATTAAATTTTCCGTACTTTGAAAAAATGCATTAATCAACATTATAGTACTTATTGAAACCAAATAATTTTTACATATGATTTATATAGAGATTTCAAGAATGAAGAAGTGGGAGGAAATTAATGAGGGATTTCAAGAATGAAGAAGTGGGAGGAAATTGATGAGTTGGAGGTTTAAGACCCAAAAGATATGATGGAGTTTTCAGCTAAAGATTTAACATGGACATAAGTTTGGGGAGACCAAGTCACACTTATTATGTATTATCAAGTTGAGGATTCTATAAATGGGGAGCAATCAAGTGAAGGAGCACCTACTCAATTTGTTGTGATGAATAGATGAAGCTGAAGAATGGAGGATATTAGAAAGACTAATTTTGGAACATATTTAGAGTATGTTATGTGACTCTTTATATTTTTATTTGATAAATTTATAAATTTTGATTTCAAGTTCACTGTGTCAAACATGCATACATATTTTATCTAATTTGTTTTTATTTTTTGTATATAGCTATTGGTGTGCATATAGTCTGGATCCCACACGTAAAATTACCATGAATGCACTAGATCCTACAAGTACAAAACATAATCCACGTCAAGGCATTAAAGTTGATTGTCAATACCACTTCATTGTACGATAACTTCAACTTAGACTAGATGACGTTGTTATAACATATATTGCATGTAGGCATATTGATAAATCTAATGTTTTTTTGTCATGGGAGGGATGAAATTGGTAGTCCTCAATCATTCAATTATGCACCACATTTGATAGAGGATATACAAGCTAGTGTCCAACATTTGATTCAAAATAGTTTTAACATTACAATGATATGGGACAAGTTCATCTCAGATGTGCATGAATCTGGTGAATTGTTCGTAGGGAGAATTCAAGATACCTTAATGACAAGACAAAATGTCTTAAACATTTACATTGATATAAAAATGTTACAATATGTGAAAGATGAAAGTGATCCAGCGAGTGTGGAGTGTTGGTACAATGATTGTCCTGCAAGATTTTTTTTCCATCATAAACAAGATGTTGTTCAAAACATCCCTTTTATAATAGGTTTACAAACAAAGTGGATGTGTTCAATGATGGTGAAACACTCACAAAATAATGTTATATCAATGGATTCAACATTTAACACAAACAAGTATGGGGTGAGTACATATTTATTATAAATAACATTTATTTATTCATCATCATTTCAATGCTTTTAGTTTAATATATCTATAATTATGTCTTGTTTTGGATATAGTATAAAATTTATACATTGATGGTTTTCGATGAACATCACAATGGATTTCCAGTAGCTTGGGTGATTTCATCACGCAATACTACATATGATATTTTTAAATGGATGTCAGCATTATTTAGAGTTGAAAACAAAGAACATCCAGATTGGCATGTTTGAGCTATCATAAAAAACGATGTTGCAGCTAAAATTGAGGCATTAAAGTGACGTTTTCATTTCTTTAGAAAAACATTAAAAAATAACTCCACAGATGAGCAGACATCATATATTTTGACAAAGCTTTTGTCCAGGATAAAGTTTACATACTTACGAGACAAGTTGGGAATCGTGGAGATAACTCCCTTAGCTTAAAGGGAAGATATGGCTCTCCACGTTGGGAGGGAGCACTAATATATCATTGATTTATAGACAGTGTTTTTCCAGTTTGGAAAATGGTCTAGGCTGGGCAGCTCCTTTCTAGTTCGGAAAGTGGTTTGAGATTTTTTGATGGACAAGCATTTTCCAGTTCGGAAATGGTCCATATCGGGCAGTCAATTTCGTAATGAAAATGGTCTGATAGATTGTTGATGTACCATAGACAGTGATTCCCCTTGTGTCCAGTGTGGGGGAATGGTCTAGGACAATCATTCTTCTTGGCAATCACTTTTAGTAGTGGTCAAGTAGAATGATTTGCCTCGTCGGGCAATCATTCTTTCGAAGTTCACAGTTGTGAGCACTTTCGAAGAATTGTTCATTTTGGAGGTTGGTGCAGGACAGTCATTTCCTTAGGAAATGGTCCGGATAGTCATTCCCTAGGGCAGACTCATTCTCTCCAGGTTGCACTATGTTTAGTGCTGGAAGAATGGCCCAGTTAGGTGAATGGTCAAGGTTCAACAATCAAGGACAGGCATTCTCTAGGGAAGACTCATTCTATCCAGGTTGCACTATGATTAGTGTCAGAGGAATGGCCCAGTTAGGTGAATGGTCCAGGCTCATAAATCAGGGACAATTATTCTTCCATGCTTGATAAGAATAGTCCAGATAGCCCATGGTTGATGCTTTTATTGTAGGAGGGCAGATGTTCTTCCAGATCTCACATATGTGAGTGGAAGAATGCTCTAGATGACTCAACTTGTATCATGATATTGTTTATGCAGGTTTATATCAGATGATATGACTGTTGTAGAGACTGTATGTCTCTGGACAGTAGTTGTATACTACTGTGGTGGATGTGTTCCAATGATTGTGACCATGTGTCACTAGTTAGTAGTTATGTGCTACTTGGTATGGTTGTGTACCACTGGATAGTAGTTATGTACTACTATGGATAGACACATTTTTTTTCTATAATATGACATTGTACTAATTGGCATGGAGATTATCCAGTTGGATAATGTTGATAGTGCTCGTGATTTGATCATGAGATAGCATGTGTGGCTATGATGATGCTACCAGTTGAATGGTTTGTTTGTGCTCAAGACCATTTCCTTTTATACCTCCCTAGCTAGGATAGAGTGTTGATATTATGGTATCTGCGAGAGGCATTAACCTCCACTTGTGACCTTTGATGAGATTAGAATATTACAGAAAGCAAGAAGAACCCTAAAAGACTTGGACATAACCCTAGAAGTAAAGTCGGCTAAAGAGAATATTTTATATTGAGTCTTTAGCCTCCAGAAAGAGAAGTCGGCCCAGACAGACTGGAAAGAGAAGTATAAATATAAGGTCCGAGAGCTCATTTGATACACACAAGTCATAACTGTTGAAATCCAGTAGTGCACAAGTCTTGCAACCTGTAATTTCGGTCTTTCTGGGTTGGACTTTTTGATCAGTCTTGGTTATCTTTGCTTGGTGCATTAGCCTTGGTTGGTTATTGAATTGCTACTGGAATTCTTCTCTTTTTCAAGGTCAAGGTACTCGAGGGTGTCATTCGTGCATATGGTCGGGTGACAATATTGCTATATTGTCTATGGTGAAATGAGCACACCCACTTTTCTAACAGATCCCACACATAAAATTACCATGAATGCACTAGATCCTGCAAGTACAAAACATAATCCACGTCAAGGCATTAAGTTGATTGTTAATACCACTTCATTGTATTATAACTTCAACTTAGACTAGATGATGTTGTTATAACATATACTGCATGTAGGCATATTGATAAATCTAATGTTTTATGTCATGGGAGGGATACAATTGGTACTCCTCAATCATTCAATTATGCACCACATTTGGCAGAGGATATACGAGCTAGTGTCCAACATTTGATTCAAAATAGTTTTAACGTTACAACGATATGGGACAAGTTCACCTCAGATGTGCATGAATCTGGTGAATTGTTCACAAGGAGAATTCAAGATACCTTAATGACAAGACAAAATGTCTTAAACATTTGCATTGATATAAAAATGTTAGAATATGTGAAAGATGAAAGTGATCCAATGAGTGTGGAGTGTTGGTACAATGATTGTCCTGAGAGTTTTTTTTTCTATCATAAACAAGATGTTGTTCAAAACATCCCTTTTATAATAGGTTTACAAACAAAGTGGATGTGTTCAATGATGGTGAAATAATCATACAATAATGTTATATCAATGGATTCAACATTTAACACAAATAAGTATGGGGTGAGTACATATTTATTATAAATAAAATTTATTTATTCATCATCATTTCAATGCTTTTAGCTTAATATATCTATAATTATGTCTTGTTTTGGATATAGTATCAAATTTACACATTGATGGTTTTCGATGAACATCACAATGGAGTTCCAGTAGCTTGGGTGATTTCATCACGCAATACTATGGACAATATTTGTAAATGGATGTCAGCATTATTTAGAGTTGAAAACAAAGAACATCCAGATTGGCATGTTCGAGCTATCATCACAAACAACGTTGCAGCTGAAATTGAGGCATTAAAGTGACGTGTTCATTTCTTTAGAAAAAACATTAAAAAAACAATAATATTTATATATGTTCTCTTTTAATGTTACATGATTTCAAGACTTTGACCAACCCCACATTATTATTATGTGTATGGCATGTTCGTCGAGCATGGTTGAAAAACATTGGAAATAAAGTCAAAGGAAGGGAAAACAAAATGCACATTTTTCGTCATTTAGGAGAAATCATGCACTCATAACAAAGTTACCAACTTAATGAGAATTGTGACCTCAAACCGAAAACTCTAGTCCTTAAAACCCACATTTTTTCATAAAAAACATGAAAAACAACCCCCAAATCAAAAAGTGGTGCTACAGGTAGCACCATTTTTTTTATCAGGTCAAAATTACAACGTTTTTCAAGCATGGCCTTAAAAAATCAAACAGTTTCTCAGAAAAACCTTAAAATCAACACCTAAATAAAAAAGTGACGCTACCTAAAGAATTTTTTTTTCTAAATATTAAAATTATAGCTAATTACGACCTAATTGAAATTGTGGTCTTGACAACAAATCCCTACGCAAATAAAAAACCCAAAATTGGACCCTAAATGGTCACTTGAAATTTATTTACTAACTTTTGTTTTTTAATATAAATTAAAAAATAAATAAAGAGAGAGAGAAAATATTTACAAATTTTTTTTAAATGAAGAAAAAAACACATTTAAAAAAATATATACAAAACCAAAATTATAAAAGAAAAAAAAAATAGAAATGAAAAGATTTTAAAATTGCCCTAGAAAATCCCGAATGGGGTGTCTATGGTCTCAACAGACGGGCAACTGGAGCGGAGGCCACCTATCCAGGTCTCATGCCATCTGGAGCCAGCACATGCGTACCCTCCCTCTACCGTCACCTCGTGAGTTTAAACTCCTAGCCGCTGCATCTCATCTCTCAATCGATGCGTGTCTGTTGCTATCACTTGACAACTTGCTTCGTGGGAATTTTAATGGGGATGGGCTGGATGAGGTCATAGTCCCATCACCAGTCCAACAATGAAGGTTTTAGACCTGAGCCTTGGAGCGCCAAGGCTCATTCAAACCATTGGCCTCTCCCAGATTTTTATGTCGTCCTTACACTCTGTTTCGATCTTCTGCAGTCCTCCCTGCCCTTGGCTTACAACTTATCTTCATGGTCTCTGCAATGTCACTGTGTCTGGTTGGTCTTGCGCTCGTCGAGCAACCACCCACACTCCCCCTTTGAGTTCTATTTATGGCTTCTAGAGGAATTTTCTATGCCTCATCTTAAGGGAAAATCAAAGAGGGGAGCGACCTGGTATGCGGCTAGAGGAAGGGAAGTGGGAGGGTGTGGTTCTCCTCCAGTAACCAAGCTCGCCCCCACCCTGACGCCCAGTTTTTCTCCCACTCCTACTCAGCCGACTCGAAACAGTTCCCCAAACCTCTTCTCGTTGTCGAATCCCTATGCATGTCGAATTGAATGGTTAGATATCCTAGAAAATTCCATCAGCTTCGCTCCACCTCGTCGCCCTCCTCCTTCGCCTCCCCTTGTCACCTCCACAGCCCCCTTTCCTTCAGATCCTTCCTCCGACCACCCCATCTCCTCCTTTGACTCTCCACATCCCGCTCCACTCTCCAAAGATTGCTCCTGATGCGCAGAAAGAGAATATCTTGAGGAGTCCCTGGAAGGCCTCAAGAGTGGAATAGAGGACATCAAGACCGCCATTAACATGTTGTGGAACAAGGAAATAGAGTGTTGGCGCCGTGTGGACCTCCTGATGACTTTCCTACAGGACCTAAGGCAGGCTATCTCGAACAGAGATAAGCCCAACAGAGACACCTTGCATATGCATCAGGCTCTTGTGGGGCAAAGGCTCGACCCCGACTTTGGATAATTTCCTTTGGTTTAGGTTTCCTTTTTTTATGCTTTTAGTTGATTTACTTCATAATTTTTTGGCCATGCGAGACCACTTAGTTTTGGGAATTTGGTCTTCGCAATTTTTGGTCTCAGTTTATAATTCAGAAACTATGCCATGCATGACACTATAGATCACCATCTTTCACTACTTTTCAAGTTGTGCATAAATACTTTGAATTTTTGGGCCATGTGGTAGCATTGGTTTCCCTTCTGGGTAATGTTGCCACGTTCAAAGATGCTAGATAGAAAGTTGTAATCTTTTGGCTTCTCAGGTTTTAATATAATTTCTAACTTAAAAAAAAAAAAAATGCCCCGGAAAACAATAAATTAATAAAATATATTCAAA
>JASDQU010683856.1:51757-62062 GCA_032191745.1 Picea mariana | reverse complement strand
AAATAATATACTTACAGAAAAGGAAAAGGAAAATGAAGATTTAAAATTTGAAGTAGTTTTATTAAGAAAGAAAGTACAAGAAAATAACATGAATCATAGTTCTCAAGTGTTGAATCAAATTATCTGTAGTCAAAGATCAACTTATGATAAGAATGGAATTGGGTATAAGTCTAAAGTTACTAATACAAGCTCTAGTTCAAGTCCTGAAAAAGCAGGTCCAAAACATACAAATGCGAAAAACACATACAAGAAAAAGGGATCAGAAAAGAAAGAAGATAATCATGCTTCTCTAATGCATAGAAATAATTATGGCAATCATCAAAATAGGTTTGAAGGTTACTATTTCTTTTGTTATAAGTATGGACACAAAGAAACTTTCTGTAATGTTTTTTCAAGAAACATAAGTGCACATAACAATCATGGCATATCTAGATTTGAATATGAAAGAAGACATGATAAATCTATTTAGAACAATGTGAACAACTCACATAACAGATTTGATTCTTTGAAATTTGAAGTTGAATGCTATAGGTGTAATAATTTTGGACATATTTCAAGAAATTGTCCAATGAATTTTCAAAAATCTGTTATAAACCAATACACAAATCAGAAAACTAGTTATTGGAAAAGGAAGAATGATCATTTAGAAATTGAAGAGTGAAAACTTGATTTACAATCTGATCATAAAGTTAAGTGGTGTGTGGAAAGTGGATGCTCAAAACATATAACAGGCAGAAAACAAATCTTTGATTCTTTAGATGAAAGAAAACAAAGTTTAGTCACATTTGGTAATGATCAATCAACTCGAATAGTTGGAAGAGGCACTGTTTGTTTGAACAAAGACATAATGGCTGAAAATGTTTTACTAGTTGAAAATATGGAACATAACTTGTTGAGTGTAAGTCAAACATGTGATAAAGGGCATCTTATGATATTTGATTCTAAACAATGTCAAATCAGAGATGTTAAAACAAATCAGTTAGTTGGAACAACTACAAGGACATCAAATAACATATACATTTTAGATGAAAAGGATGAAAATTTCTATCTTGGACATGAATATGAAAGTTGGTTATGGCATAAAAGACTTGGGAATATTAACTTTGACAATCTGATTCAGTTAAATAAAAGGGAGGCAATAAGGAACTTACATGTCATAAATAATCTTTCCAACTCTATTTGTAAACAATGTCAACATGGTAAACAAAGTAGAGTCAAGTTTAAAACAAAGGAATATTCTACAACAAAACCTTTGGAAATAATACATGATGATGTATGTGGACCTATGAGGACAATAGGTCTAAATGGTGAAAGATACTTTCTGTTATTTGTGGATGATTTTACTCAAATGACTTGGTTGTTTTTATTGAAAAAGAAGTCTGAAACATTTAGCTACTTTCAAGTTTTCAAAGAATTGACTGAAAATGAAATTGATATGAAGATTAAGTTCTTAAGGTCAGACAATGGAGGAGAGTTTGTGTCAAAATAATTTAACAATTACTTTGATTAAAATTGAATTAAAAGACATTTCTCTGTTATGGAAACACCTCAGCAAAATGGTGTTGTTGAAAGAAAAAACAGAATTGTTATGGAAATGGAAAGAACAATGTTAAATGAGTCCAGATTGAATGGCATGTTTTGGCCTCAAGATGTTCACACCGTTGTACACATCTTGAATAGAAGTTTGCTAAGAAATAATATTGATAAGAAACCCTATTAATTATGGAAAGGAAGACTAGCAAACATAAAACATTTTAGAATTTTTGGGAGTAAGTGTTACATTAAAAGAATTAATAAAGATATGGAAAAATTAGACTCTAGAACTGATGAAGGCATATTGGTTGGATATTCATGTTCAAGAAAGGTTTATAAATGTTATAATTCCAGATTAAGAAATATTGTTGAATCTATAGATGTAAGGTTTGATGAGTCCTCATTTTTTATGTCCAAATCCAAACAAAAGGATCAACAAATACATGAAATATATGACAAACATAAGATGGATGAAGAAGTAAGTGAAACAAAAGAAACTAAGGCTGCTGACAGTGAACAATTAATTCTTGCTTTGATATAGGGCACAACTCCATCCAAAAACATGACTCCATCAAAGACTCCAAGAAAGAGAATACAGAAAAATCACCTTGAAGAACAGATAATTGGTGACTTAAATGCAGGTGTTGGAACAAGAAGCAGAAGGAAAGAATCCACCTTAACTCATGAACATGTATCTTTACTTTCTCTGATTGAACCCAAAAGCGTTGAAGAATCAATTAAAGATGAATACTAGATGAAAGCAATGAATGAAGAACTTAGTCAAATAGAAAAGAATAAGACATGGGAATTGGTTCCTAGACCTTTGAATAAGAATGCCATAGGGGCTAAATGGGTTTTCATAAATAAGATGGATGAAGCAGGTAAAATAACTAGAAATAAGGCTAGATTGGTTTGTAAAGAGTATGCACAGGTAGAAGGAATAGATTATGGAGAAACTTTTGCTCCTGTTGTAAGAATGGAATCCATTAGACTGATTCTAACTTATGCTAGTTCTAAACACATTAAATTTTACCGAATGGATGTAAAGTCTTCATTTTTGAATGGTGATTTAGAGGAAGAAGTATATATGGAAAAACCAGATGGTTTTCAGGTACAAGAAGCAGGACAATATGTTTACAGGTTAAAAAAGGCATTGTATAGGCTGAAGCAAGCACCAAGGGATTGGTATTCCATACTTGACAATTACTTGAGGCATCAAGGATTCAGGAAAGGTAACACTGATAGTAATATTTACATTAAAGAAGAAAATGATAGGCTGGTCATTGTTGAGATATATGTAGATGATGTCATTTTTGGTAGTGATGATGATAGCCTCAGTAAACAGTTTGCTAAAAGTACGCAGAAAGAGTTCAAGATGTCCATNCATCTCTCAAACCAAATATATCAACAAAATGCTTAAGAAATTTCATATGGAAGATTCTAAACTAGTTGGCACTCCCATGGTTACTGGCTGTAAATTAAGTAAGTTTGATGATACTAAAGATGTTGATGAGACAGTGTACAAATCTATGATTGGTATTCTTCTTTATGCTACAACTACAAGACCTGATATTATTCATGCAGTTTGTCAAGTTGTCAGGTTTCAGGCTTCACCAAAAACTTCTCATCTACTTGCAGTCAAAAGAATTTTCAGATATCTTAAGGGGACAATAGAGTATGGTTTGTGGTATCCTATAGGTAATCAGCTTGATTTATATTCTTTCACTGATGCTGACTGGGAAGGTTGTGTTGATGACAGGAAGAGTACTAGTGGAGAAACATTTTTTCTTGGAGGATGTCTTGTAAGTTGGTTAAGTAAAAACAATCAGCAGTGTCTCTGTCTACTGCTGAAGCAACATACATAACAGTTGCATATTGTTGCACTCAGGTTCTATGGATGAAATAGATGCTAGAAGATATCCATATTCATTATGATGAACCTATACCTTCTTCTGTGATAATACCAGTGAAATTAGTATTTCTAAAAATCCTGTTATGCATTAAAAAATAAAGCACATTCCCATCAAATTTCATTTTATAAGAGAGAAGGTTATGTCTAATGTTATTAAACTGGAATATGTTGGCACAAAGGATCAGATTGCAAATGTATTTACTAAACCTTTACCTAAAATGCAATTTGACAATCTCAGGGATCAGTTGGGGGTTTACCCTTTGTAATTTCATTTCACTCTCAAAGTTTGCAAGGGCTTCATAATAAAATCAGACTGCACAAGTTTATTGACTATTTTGATAGGGGGAGTTGCTGCTAAAATGACACATCTTTACAGTTGGTTTTCGTTTCTCAGGGGGAGTATGGTTGTTTCCTTTGCCATAGATGTTAAAAAGGGGAGAAGAGATTTAAATTTTTCCATGTTTTCCATCAATGCCAAAGGGGGAGTTTGTTGGTCAGTTTGCATAGGGCTTGGTTTTCTTAGTTTTGTCATTAATGTCAAACTTAAATCCATAAGACTGAGAGAAGCAGTTCCACAGTGGTTATTAAAAAGGAACCTTCGGAACTCGGGAATACAGAAAGGAAGGAGCACGTAGTAGAAGAGAATGGATCTTGGGCATTAGATTCGAGCGCGGGGCCCGACCATCATCATATCTAGGAGAACCGACGTGTTCTTTAAAGTGAAAAGTGAAGTGGGCTTATAAAATACTGAAAGCAGGAGGACCATCCATCTTCGGGCAGGACACGTGGTCACAAATAACCTTTTCACTGACTAGAAATTCAAAGAAAGGAGGTGCTCCAACCTCCGATATCGTGATACACGAAATTGTGAAATGCAAAGTCCCAATGAGATCAGGACCATCTGATCATGAAAGGCTATGGGCCGTCGATCGGAGAAAAGTAGATATCAAGGATCACGACTTGGTCTGTTAAAACACTTCATCACAGGAACGTCAAAATGCCAAAAGGATGAAATGTGAAATGCATTTTGATTATCCTATGGTCAGATCCAATGGGCATATGGTTTAGTACAAGTGTCTTGCCGAAGAGCTCAAGGGTTATTCTATCTTGAAAAGTCAAAACAAATGTATGGTCATTGAACGGTGCTAATTAAATATTTAAAATGATCCTATGGATACTGTTCTTCTTGATGCCTTGGCCAATGATGATCACTGTAAGGTAGTTATTCAGTTATTGTAATTGAATCTTCGAAGCCTGAGGGTTCTAGTGTACGCTCTAAATGTATAGGGTAAATATGAGTGAAATTGTGTGTGATAGTAGGGGAATTATGGTAGAGACGAAGCTCTGAAAAAATAAAGAGGAGAAAATTAAAATTCATTTATGTAAATTAAGATGAACTGGAATAAAATTATATAGGGACAATGAGAAGAAATGATGAATATAGAGAAAAGATTAAGGAGAGAAGACATATGCATAGATTGATAAATATAAGTGGTTTGGTCAAGAATGGATTCTAATATGAATATATAAATAGAGAGGATTTGAATGATTAATCTTTGACAGAGAAGATAAAGAGTTGGTTTGCATGTTCTTAGTAGTAGAGAAGGATTCCAGGGTCGTAGGGAGGATCAAGGGGAGACTGTAAAAGTCTCTTGTACAAGTTGGTTCTTCTACATTTGGGAGTTGTAGCTTCCATTCAGTAGGTGTTGAAGAAATAGAGGTAACATCCTCATCTGGGTTGTAGCTTAGATAAAATAAGAATGTAAAGAAAAGTTGGAGCTTGCCTTTTATTCATAAGAAGAAGAGGTTTTTCCCTTTTGGGTTTCCTCATGAAAACCTCTGTGTCATTGTCTATTTATGTGAGTGCATATTAATTGATCTGAATGATTTGTAGCAAAGACATATAGTAAAAGGCATAATCTGTGTTCATTGAGTAATTTGTTTTAAAGAAAAGAAAGAAATTTTATCTAACTGATTCACCCCCCCCCCTCTCAGTTAGGCTATCATGTTCAACAGTTCTGAGTACTATGTATAGCACCATCGGTGAAGCCAATATAGGGTAGTGAGGACACCAACATATGGAAACCAAGCACAATGCAAAGTAAGCAGTTGGGGGTGGATACCAAATAACAAAAAGAACACAAAAGTAACACACAAGAGTATGGTACAGTAAAAGTACAAGCACTCATGCAGAGACAGTCTAAGCATAGTACTTCTTCAAGTAAAGACCATTTTTGGGTTCACTCAAAGGAATGCCATCATAATATACTAACTCGTAAGCTCCCTTCTCTAACACTCGTTTGATGATATATGGACCTCGCCACATAGCTTCGAATTTTCTAGCTCCTAGTAGATCATGGTCTTGTTCATGGAGGAGAACTAGATCTCCCTCAGAGAAAACACACAGCTTGAGATGATTGTCATATTGGGATTTCACATGTTTCTTCTAGGTTTCAATAACTAGGTTGGCATCACGATGGGTCTCATCTAATTTCATAATATGAAATAGGCATTCTTCTTCGACATATGTTTTTGGGAGAAGTTCGAGGGCTAGCTTTAAAGATGGTATTTCACATTCAATCGGGAGAACGAATTCAATGTTGTAGACTAGTTGAAAAGGGGTAAATCTTGTAGTAGACTTCATGGATGTCCGATAGGCCCATAATGTTGAAAACAACATCGTGTTCCATCTGGTCTTATGGATTCCTATTATCCGATGACGCATAGTGATAAGGATTTTATTTATTTCTTCAACTTGGCCGTTGGCCTGTGGATAGTAGGGGGTTGAGTTTTTGTGTCGAAGACCCAACTTGTCAGTGAGTTCAGACATTATAAAGTTTTGAAAATGGCTACCGTGATCAGTAATGATAGCTTGCGGGATCCCAAATCAAGTAATAATATGAAAAGAGATGCAGTTTTCCTAGTATTTTTGAATGTAGGCATCGTCTCGGCCCATTTCATGAAATAACCCATGGCTATGATAATGTATCCATTCCCCCCAACTGAGTGAGGGTTAGAAGTCATGAAATTGATACCCCATTTTGTGAAAGTCCCGATGGAAACTACAGGGTGTAAGGGAGCAGGATGTGATCTTATTTTATTATTGTACGTTTGGAAAGCATGGCATTTTTGTACAGTGGTAATACAATCATTGAATAAAGAAGGCCAAAAATAACCTGTTCGTAAGATATCTTGGGTAGTAGTATACCCATACATGTGACCTCCACTTTCTCTAGAATGGTAGTCATTCAACGCTTTCTCAGCCTCGTCATAGGGTAGATTGTCTATGAAAGTACTCAACAATATTTTCTTCTTCTTTCATTTTTAGGTTTTCAAATTGAGTTCTATAGGTTTGTAGTTTGTCTTCCTTGACTTTGTCATCTCCTTCATATACGACCTCCAATTTGTCCCATATTTCGTTGGCCGATTTGCAATGCATAACTTTCACACATATAGAGTTAGTCAACCCTGCTAGAATACCATTAACTTCTCTTGAGTTATCATTATAGATTTTCTTTCCTCCAGAGTCTTTGGGTGGAGTAGTTGGTGAAATGTAACCATCGACAACAGATTGCCAGATATCAAAACCAAGAGCCAACTAGAAGTTTTTCATTCTTATTTTCCATAGAGCATAGCCTTCTCCATTGAACAATGGTGCTTTGTTGTTATACATTCCTTCTTGTTGATCCATCTCTAGAATTTTCCTTCAAGTTTGTTAGACTATGTTGAAGGAACCTGCTCTGATACCAATTGAAGGATCAGATCCTATCACTGAGAGGGGGGGTTGAATCAGTGACACAAGAATTATATCAATTTTTCATTTATTAATGAAAACAGAATTTTAGCACAATATTTTATTGTGGAACCCAAATGGGAAAACCACAAACTCTTTTCTATTAACTGCAAAATTTGTTTTACATGTTACATAGAAGGAATATGTACTTCCTATTTGAACAACACCAACTAATCAGGATGCACCCACACCCTAGTTTACCAGCACCAACTAGTAGGAGGCTATGACCCCTTGTTTAGTCAGCTATAATTGACAAGGAAGCACCAACTCCCTCTACAGGCACCAACCTGCCCTTGCACCACCCAACCACCCTTAATGCATAGGTATTATCTTTTCTTCCTGGAATCTGATTCAGCTTTTGATCTTCTGATATGGACTACAAAGACACTTTCTTCTCACCACTTTTTCTCGTTTATATAATCTTCAAACTGGTGTGAAATTTAAAACAATGTGTCCCTTTATTTGAACCATTGTAACTTTTCATTTAAAATGATAATTAAACTTTAATTAATATCATTTTTTTCTTTTTATTCTTTATTCATATTTTCATGATTTATTCTCTTTTAATCATGACTGTGTATTGGTTGATTTTTGTCATGAGTTGATCATAGACATGGATCGATTCATTAGATCGTAATCATGTTACTGCTGCGTTCTCGGTTCATGAACAGACCATATTCTATCATTTATTGATTCTCTATATTGTTCTAGTGTAACTCTGTCTCTCTGTCAAATGAAATCTGTATGAGGTGCTCCCTTAAAACCATTTCATATGAATGTGCCATACAGAACCACAGGATTTAGCAACTATAGCGACATCCCTTTAAAAACTCTTGTAGAATTAATTTCTTTTTCATCCACTTTGACTTATCCATAAATAGTAAAGTCACGACTTCTTGTTGCATCCACTTTATTATTTAAATAATTTATCTTTGCAACTAGTTTGACTACTTTATTATTTAAATAATTTATCTTTGCAAACAATTTACTACAATTAACGAACTGACAACTTCTTGTTGCAACTAATTTATTTTAATTATTTTCTTAATGCAACATCTATACCCATGATTAACTCCTAGTTACCACCAATTTGACTAGTACACTTCTTCTGGGAGCTTCTAGAATAATTGACTTCTTTGACCTTCTGGGGGCTTCTATATAACTTGATGGAGGAGCATATCCATCAGCATTAAAGAGGCCAGGTGGAGGACAACTCAGCACCTAGCGCACATATTCCAAATTGTTTTTGAATTCCAAGGAGGGAGCGTTTTTATATTTTGAAAGGATTGTAATTTAAAGATTTTAAATGTTTTGAGGCAAGAGCCATCACATAAGGCCACCAAGGATTGTAATCGTTTTAATTAGTAGATAGGTTTGTACAAATACTGAGTATCGAGTCATATCTGAATGTAATTTCCATTCACTGTAATAGTCCTTAGTAGATGAATGTAATTACTCTGATAGGATAGCTCTAAGGTAGTCTATAGGTAAGGCTCGATAAGCCCCTCGTTGTATAAATATATGTATTGTATGCCCAAATGAGGTTGTTGAACATTGTTATTGTTGTTGAACGTTATTGTTATTGATGCTCAAAGAGCAGTTGAAGCTAATGAAGAGTTGCAGAGAATTGTATGAGTCCATGTACATATTTTACTGAATGAATACAAGCAGAGAGGTTTGATTCTACATGTATGGTATTGTGTTCATCTGATTTATTTGAGTACATGCGATTTTTATTTATGTTCTATGTGTTTTATCCATTTATATATCTTTTAGCCATGAATATTTTTTTCATGCTTAAGTGTAGAAACCTTTGATGTTTCTATAAGTTTAATTTGTTTTCTCTTCTAAGATTCTTGGTGTAAGGAGTGCACAGTGCCCATAAGGATTGCATAGGTCGAGTCGAGATAGACTCATAAGATCATAAGAGATAACGTGAATTTACAGTTGAAGTGAAGAGAGTGCACAATTTCTTAGAGGAGAGAAAAGATTTGAGGAGACTCGTGCAAGGAGTGCATCGGGAAAGTGCTTTATCTAAGTGTTAAAGAAGTCTCAGAGGAGACGAATGCAAGGAGTGTGTAAGGGATATTTTATTCAAAATATCGAAGTCCAAGAATTTATCATAAGTTTTAGGGACACAAGGAATGTGCCAGAGGTCTAAAATACCTCAAGGAACAAAGCTCAGAAGAGATAGTGAGCACAAGAGTTAGCAGGAGGGACTTAGAAAATTTCTAATTCAAGAAATTTAAAGTGCCAGAGGAGTGCACAGAAGGGCACCAGAGATTTAGTTTATCTCTTGCAGTCAAGCTCAGGAAGGATAGTGGTTAGAATCTTCAAGGAGGAGAGGATTCATTATCTTAAAATTTGAATGGTGGAGATATGATCGAGAGGATCTTGGGTCTTTTTTTACCCTTATATCTAGAAAAGTAGCGTGGGGTTTAACTATGTAATTCTTTAAGACTTCATGCGATCAGAGAATTCATAGATCAAGCTTAAAGGAGGAGTTATCAAAGATCAAAAATCTATGGATGAGATCCATTCGGGAGGTTGCAGGAGAGTGAACAGTTGTTGGTTCAGGAGGAGTTGCACGAGGTTTAATTGGAGGATTCCTTTGAACTTCATGCATTCAGGGGATTTGGTGTGCAGAGAAGTAGGGAACCCCGGAGTCCCAAAGGCCAGAGTGAATTGTGGTCGTCCAAAATATGAGGACACGTGTCCGTAGATCGTGTACTCCAGTGGATTAGCACTTCGAAGGAAGTCTGGGGTGGAGGAACCCTTGAAGTCCTGAAGACCCGAAGTTCATATGGGTCATTCATTGGAGAGGACATTTGTTACCAGATTAGGAGATCCAAAAGATAAGTACTCTAGGATAATAGAAGGAAGAGAAGGTCGATCTCTCTAGAGTCCCAAGGCCTAGAGTAGATCTAGACCGTTGATTTTAGGAAGGACACGTGGAAGCAAACATGGAGCTCCAACACTCCAAGGAAAATAGAGTGAATTTTTGGTTGGACTCTTGAAGGCCCAAAGGTTGGAGTCAATCCTAGCCATCCATTGGAGAGGACGTGTG
>JASDQU010683856.1:26170-43246 GCA_032191745.1 Picea mariana | reverse complement strand
TGTTCATTGCTTATTTACTCTACAGTTATTAGATAATAATGCTTCATTGATATAGCACTTGGATTATATGGTTAAAAGGGATTAAATTGCTCTATTACTGATTCACCCCCCCTCTCAATAATCCAACAAGATCAAGCTTAAAGGAGGAGTTATCAAAGATCAAAAATCTATGTATGAGATCCATTCGGGAGGTTGCAGGAGAGTGAATAGTCATTGGATCAGGAGGAGTTGCATGAGGTTTAATTGGAGGATTCCTTTGGACTTCACGCATTTAGAGGATTTGGTGTGTAGAGAAGTAGGGACCCTTGAAGTCCCAAAGGCTAGAGCGAATTGTGGTCATCCAAAATCTGAGGACACGTGTCCGCAGATCGTGTACTCCGGTGGATTAGCACTTCGGAGGAAGTCTAGGGTGGAGGAACCCTCGAAGTCCTGAAGACCCGGAGTTCATATGGGTCGTTCATTGAAGAGGAAATTTGTCGCCAGATTAGGAGATGCAAAAGATAAGTACTCTAGGATAATAGAAGGAAGAGAAGGTCGATCTCTCTGGAGTCCCAAAGCCCAGAGTAGATCTAGACCGTTGATTTCAGGAAGGACACGTGGAAGTAGATCTGGAGCTCTGACACTCCAAGAAAAATAGAGTGCATTGTTGGTTGGAATATTGAAGGCTCGAAGGTCAGAGTCAATCCTAGCCATCCATTGGAGAGGACATGTGGCACAAGATCCCACAGTTTAGGAATTCAACACTTAGGTGAAATCAAATCGTCGTGAAGATAGGAAGGAAATTCTACAAAGTTCCGAAGGTATCCTAGACATCACTCTAGGAGGGGACATGTGGATTAAGGATAATCATTCAGTGTTTGGGCATCGGGAGATATAAAGTGTTGTGTCATTTGACGGCCAAAGAAAATTTCTAAAGCCCGAAGGGAATTGATCTAGATCATCCATCAGTCAGAACATATGGACTGTCAATCTCAGACTCGAGGAATTTTCTTTTCAGTGATCCGGGAGAGTTGTGGAAAAGGGAATTGTGAAGAAATCATTGAATCCTAAAGACATGATCTGATTTGTCGATCTAGGTGTTCATTGCGGACCATTAATATAGCCGCTTAGTGTTCGATAGTTCGCGTAATTTGCGTTGGGAGATAAAAGGGACAAGAAGTCTCAAAGCCCCAAAAATATCAGGATTTGAAGCTTTGGCCCACAATTTTGGCCCTCAGTCTTCAGGGAGGCTTTGTAAGTGATCGGGGACTCCCAAAAATGATAATTTGCATTCGGGAAGAGGTTTTAAGGACCTTTGCATTAATATTTTTTCCTCGGAGGGAGCCTGTGAACTAATTTCATCTCCTGACTAGAACGATCCTAGATCGAGAGGTCATGAGGACCTTATGAGAGGGTGGGGTATGCATCAAGTGGTATCATATCCATAATTAATCTCTGTGTGAAAGAATATTTGGAACCATGCTGCCAAGAAGATGAAGGGACATACATGTAGCAAATCCATCAATGGAAGAAGAGATGAGGAAACTTTGTGCAACATTATATGTCATGGAGATAGCGTAGAGAAGAGAACCTAATGCTGGTGACATCAATGAAGCTGAGAGTGAAGAAATGGAAGATGAATAAGTTGCAGGAGAAGACGCTGCAAATGAATTCTTGTTGAGAGTTGTTGCAAAAATGGGAGCCAGAGAAAAAATGGAAATCCCAATGTATGAATGGAATTTCGATGTTGAGGAGCTGCTTGATTGGATAAGATCCTTAGACTGTAAGTACTTCGATTATGAAGAGATCAAATATGAAAAGAAGGTGAAGCATGTTTTTACTAGACTAAAGGGACATGTAGTACTATGGTGGGATAAATTGCAAGCCGATAAAAGGAACAAAGGTAAGCAAAAGATCAAAAATTGGGATAGGATGGTAGCTAAATTGAAAGATAAGTTCATATCCAAAGATGAGCATATCAATGTATTCAGGATATTGCAGAACTTAAAACAGAAGGGCTTATCAATGAAGGAATACACTAAGGAGTTTTACATATTAAACATCAGAGCAGGCCATCGAGAGAGTGATGAAGAAAAGGTTGTTGGGTATATTAATGGCCTGATATATGAAATCCAAGAGGAAATTAGCATGATGACCATGAGAACGGTGGAAGATTCTTATCATTCAACATTGAAATAAGAGGAGAAGTTGGCCAACAAACAAATCCAGCAAAATAGAGGAAATATTCCAAGCAGAGGCAAGGGAACTGTCTAAGAGAAGTTCTAGAAACCCAAACCTGGAGCAGGAAAGTATCACAGTCATACAGAAAGAGGAGGAAGTTCTAGAGGTGGACAACATGGTGGAAGAAACTCTTTTTCTCAAGGAAGAGGAAGAGGTAGAGGAGGAGAAGTGAGATGTTATGCCTATGGAAAGACATAGAATATGCCTTGGGAATTTCCTAAGAGGAAGAAGCAAGAAGAAGGTTGAGAAGCTCACATTTATGAAGCTCAAAGAAGGAATGTTGAGGCAAAAGCAACAGAAGACGGGAAATCCCTCATGATGAGGAAAAATCTCTTAAAGCTAGAGAATGAAGAAAAAGAATCAGTTCAGAGAAATGGTATGTTCAGGACTGCTTGCAAGACGAAGGACAGGGTATGGAAGGTGATTTTAGACAGTGGGAGCACTGATAACCTGGTATCCATAGAAATGGTGGAAAATCTGGAGCTGGAGACAACTGCACATCCAAACCCATACAAGGTATTGTGGTTGCATAAGGGACACCAAGTCACGGTAAGTCAACAGTGCAATGTTGCATTCAAGATAAAAGGTTATAAATATTAAATTATGTGTGATGTAATACTTATGGATGTTTTTCATGTTCTGTTGGGAATACCATGGAAATTTGACAGAAATGTCATACATGATGGGCGAAAAAATACTTACACCCTTGAGAATAATGGTCGTACACACATGTTACTTCCAATGGAGGATCAGAAAGTGAAGGAAGAAGCTATCCCAAGCATACTTCTCATGAGTGGGAAGGAACTCTTGAATGAAGTCAAGAAGGAATAGGAGATGCATTTTGTTGTGGTGATAAAGCCTAGAGTCATACTTACAAATACTTATGTGGATGATATTCCTGTAGAGATTCAGGAATTGTTGGATAATTTTGCTAATATTGTGGTGGATGAATTAATTCGTTCTTTTCCACCCATTAGGAGTATTATTCATCACATCGACCTTATTCCAGGATCAAGTTTTCCAAACAAAGCAGCATATTGGTTGACACCTCAAGAGAATGAAGAGGTCAATAATCAAGTCCAAGAGTTGTTGGATAAGGGTTTGGTTAGAGAAATTTTGAATCCATGTGTAGTACCTGTTGGGCCCGAGATATGATTGATTTTATGACATTCATTAGATACTTTTTTTGAATGTATATATGCGTTTTCATGCTTTGAAGAAGTTTTTGAAGGGATTTTGTGCCAAAACACTATGATCCACACCAGGTATGCATAATTCGTGTTTTATGATGATCTTGAGTGTAATTTAGTCTGTTTTTATATTTCCATGAATCTAATTCACATTTTTGGTGTCATAGGGCAAAATCGCAGCATGTTTTTGCTTCTAGCACTCAGTCTGGTACTCCATCTGGCACTCAGTTTGATACTCCATCTGGCACTTCGTCCCGCAAAAAAATGATGGGAGATTTGGTGGTTATGGTATTGGCGGCCAGTGGTGGGTGAATCAGAGAAATGGGTTTTGCTCATGCTCATCCCCTGTAGCTACTAAACTCTTGACAACTCGATTTGGGTTGTTAAGTTAAGAGATTATTGGTTCACTCCATTTCGACACTTAGGGCATAATTAATGTAATTTACTATTTTTAGAAGAGGTTTGACCCTCTAGTGGTCAACCTCTCAGTCTGTAAAGCTTATAAATACCATTGTGGTGGTCATACAATAGTTAAGAAGTTCAGGAAGTTGTGTGTTAGAGACAAATACGATTTCCTTTGTTTTGCCATTTTCATTTTGCCAAAATTGTGTAAGACTGTGTTTTTAGTTTTAATGGCAAATTTGTGTTGTTGAAGATCGTGGTGTGCATTTGAAGAGTTACCATGACCTGTTGGGAGGCCCACCAACAGTCTAGGTAACTGTTCTATGAGTTTGTTTATGAATTACATAGCATAGATGTCTTTCTATTTTATTTCCTGTACATGAATTATTAGTTTACTTCTTTGTTATATAATTTGTTGTTATAGTTTAATTGTTCTAGTTTCCTTTTGTAGGTTAGTATGAAGGA
The DNA here is from genome assembly GCA_032191745.1 of Picea mariana. Taxonomy (NCBI): domain Eukaryota; kingdom Viridiplantae; phylum Streptophyta; class Pinopsida; order Pinales; family Pinaceae; genus Picea; species Picea mariana. The sequence continues at coordinate 38,969 of JASDQU010683856.1, read as the reverse complement.
TCTTGTCAATATGCACTAACTTTATAATTAGTATAAATGAGTTTGCAAACTTGGACACTAACCCCATGTGTGATTAGATAGTAAATTATACTTTCTTTATGCTTTTAAAATCAAGTTCAAAATAGAATTTTAGAACAGAATTTTAGTTCATGTTTTCTTTAACAAGGCTTCAATGGATGGATAGTATTAGTTCTAGTTTTCATTTTTAGATTGCCTATTCAATTACTAATTATTTTTTGCTTAACTAGTTGTTAATTCATTATCTCATTAATTTACTTGTCATATGCTAGAATAATGTTTAAATTCTGTTTATAAGCATTTCTCTTTTTGCAATTAAAATTTTTGAAATAGGTCTAGCTTAGTTTTACTTCATGCAATTTCTTTCTTAGATCTATGTTGCAATTTCAATTTGTAGTTAATGATTGAATTTAGTTATGATTTTGATTACGTAGTATAGAATGCAATTGAATTTCACAATCTCTTTATAACTGTTGATGATGAATGCATGAGTAATAATCACATGGATATGCAAGGTAATTGATGTTGTTTCCGTAATGGCTAAGTTCTCGCTAGATTTCCTAATTCACACCTTTCACTTTTCTATTGAAATCAATATCGAGTTTATCCCTCTTGAATTATCTTTCATTGTTAAGTGTCATTATGATATTATAAGACACCGGAGACATTCACACAATCATTAACACTATATTTGAGCTTTCATAGGTTAAAAGATAGTTTCTTGCTTTCATAGATTAGAAAATAGCTTTCTTTCTTTTGTAGGATAGATAGTCTTTTGCTTTGGTAGATTAAAGAGTAGTTTGCTTATCATAGATTAAAAGTTAGTTGTTAATTATCCTTTCTTTCAATTAAGTAAATTTCCTTTTGTAAATTAGAAATAGTTGTATTAAGAATAGAGTTCACTTGTCTTTTAGCTTAGTTAGTTGATTATTGAGTAATTTTAATTAGTTTACTTGCTGTAGAAGTTATCCTAGGTTAGTTAGTTGTTTACTTGCTTTAATAGGTTAATTGCTTACTTGTCTATTCTTTCTTTGATAGTATAGTTGCTTGTTTATTTACTTCCTTTCACAGGATAGTTGTTTATTGAATTTAATTATACTAGTTAAAGTAGTTTGTTGTTGTTATTTGTTTATTGTTATGCTTAAATAGTTTTCTTTTGCTTATTGCCATGATTCAATTAGTTTTCTTAGTAGGGTTTTCATTTTCTTTCCTAGAACTATCCATCGATCCTTGGTTCAAAAGTACTTAGGTTACATAGTTTAAAGTTTCTTAGTAGGGTTTGTTCATTAGATAGCTTTGTTTAAATAGATTAGACCTTAAGTAGACACTTCCTTAGTTAGACTATACTACTACCAATCCTTCTACCTTGGCATATATCTTTCTACAACTCCAAGTTTACTTACCCCAGGTTGACAATTTAATTGAGGGGTTTTAGTGTGGTTTTAGTGCATATAGAACACCCATCATTTTTGGCATCATTTTTGTGGATTTGTCTCAAGGTATGAAATAGTTAGGAAATAGATAATTTCTATACCTTAACATTATATTGGTGGTGGGGGAACTTTAAGATGAGAGGTAAGAACCTGTGGATCTGTTATTGCAGGCTCCCCCAAACCCATTGGTAGTTTTTGTTTTTGTTTTTTTTTTCTTTCATGAATATACCTAGAGACCCAAAAGGTAGATACATTAAATCTAAATCAGATTTTTCAACCAATGTTCCTTCCGACCTTTTTGGGGGAAGGGACATTCCACTCATAAAATCCGCAGACCGATACCGAAAAAAAAGAGCTAGCTCAACTCAAAGAGATAACGCAGTCTCTGAAGAGACTAACACATGGAGCATTATAGAACAAGAAATTGAAGCATCAATCATATTGGGACAAGAGGCAAGACCACTCGATCCTTACACAAAACCAAACAATACAACCTTTTCTTTTACACCACCACTAGAAGATCCTAACTTTGAGGACATCATAGACCCTGAACAGGTGAATATTTTGTTTGGTATTTCAACCAATGTAATCATCTCTCAAACTGACATATAAACCTTGGCACCAATAGTCTCAACTGGCTCGAGTAGAGTCTCAGACATCCAAACAGTAGGAAGACCTTTCCATCAAAGGGAAACCTTGTTCTCTTCAAACAATACCACCTAGGTACTCTTGTTTTGGAAACCAAACCAATATGGATGATCAGGAGGATCATAAAAATGTAAGACATGGGGAGGAAGAAGAAACTGGAAACCAAATTGAAACTGCCTTCGGGTTTCCAATTTTGGACACCACCCCAAATGTCAACATGAAGAATATTCCTCTCTCAACACTACCTACCTTTTATGGTAAAAACAATGAAGATCCAGACACCTTCCTATTTGAATTCGACATCTTTTGTAGAAGCTACAACTACGTACAAGATGCCCAGAAACTAAAACTCTTTCCTACCACCCTAAAAAACTCTGCACTAAGATGGTTCATGGGGTTGGGAGAATCTAGTATTAGGTCTCAAGAAGCCATGCAAGATATCTTCCTTAAAAAGTACCAAGACTACTACAAGACCAAGGAGTCTCGTAATGACATATTTAAAATCCAACAGTTAGAAGACGAGACCCTCAAAGATTATATGGAAAGATTTGGTTATATCTCCCAAAAGTCAAAATACCATGACCTCCCAGAGGATGTAGTTAAGGATCTTTTCCTTACGGTAATTTTAGAAGAATATCTAGAGATGCTTAACCTGATGGAATCAGGTGACATATCCCATAAACCATTTTCCGAAATATGTGAAATTTGTAAAAATTACTCAAGGAGTAGAGCCAAAACAAGAAAGAATGTTCAAGACCCTTATTATAGAATTTTAAATCTAGTTAGTTCAGGTGGTATCATGAGAGAAGCGATAGGGAACCTTTTAGAAAACTTCAAGACATATATCTTAAGTACAATAGGTTCCCATTTGGACACCCTCAAAATTAAAAAGAAACAGGAGGAGGAAAATGCCGCAATGAGCATATATTTCCTAAGATGCAGAAGGAAGAATTCCTCAAGGGAATGCCCATTAGATAACATTTCAGTTTGTGGCTTCTGCACGGAATACCAATCAACTGAGAAATTTCCATCATTTCTCAGTTTATTAGCCATCTATAGGAGTGGAGATCCTGGGGAGTCCTTTTATGCACCTAGGAGGCCATGGCAGCCTAGGATCCAACCCACATACCTAGATCTACAATCTCAAGTTCCACCCTATTACCAACAACAACAACAGTGGAACTCACCAAGTTGGAAAAACTGGTCTACTCAGTACCAACATCCTTGGCCTCAAGGATGGAGAGGAGGAAATAATCAAGGAAACCCTCAAGCTCCACCTGTCCCTATGTCCAACCATCCTTATCCTTAGTTTCCACCAAACAGTTCGCAGCTTCTGCCAGGTTTTGTTCCACCACCTCTAGCTCCTATTCCACAACAACAATCACAACAATATCATAATGCAAGCTCCCAGTGCCCAATCCTAATAATAAGACCCCTCAACCTCTTCATAATGTTGAGATGAAAGCCTTCTTGACATATGTTATTACTCCTATTCCATTACAGGAAATTCATTTAAGATCGGAACAAATTCGGGATAAGCAAGGACCTTCAATAGTCATCTAGGAAGAAGAAGAAGAAGAAACCACCAAACAAGCCACGAATGACACTAGGTGGGAAGATGTTATTATTAATAATGAACAAGAACCCAAGCTTCCCAAAAAGGAACCTTCACATATTACAAAGGCCCCTCCTTATCCAGACAGATTGGTAATAGAGAAACCTACCACCCGGATGGAATTTGACATGTTGAATGAATTGAAGAATATTTGCGTCAAGATTCCACTTCTTCAAGACATTAAAGACATTACAATCTATAATAAGGTAGTCAAAGAATTGTGTATTAAGAAGCTAGGTAGGAAGTATAAGGAACCTCCTACAATACACTTGATAGGATATCTTTCCAAATACATATTAGAGCAGCAAAAGCTAGCAAAATATGGGAACCCTGGAAACCCCGTAGTGAATATAACCATTAGGGAGGTTTCCATTGGGAATACTCTCATAGACTTAGGGGAAGCCATCAATGTTATTGTTATCACTGGAATTTTGTCCACAAATGGTTACAGGAATCCAACATCTTCGAACACCCATTAGTTCATCCATGGCCCAGAAAATGCATTTCCAAAGGGCACAAAACTATACAACTGGTTAAAAAACCAGCATGCACTAAGAATACAAAGGCAGCGCATGCACGTGCGACAATCAAATAATGTCGAAAAATCACATATGCGCCCGATGCGCAACTGTGGACACAAAAATCCACACACACCTCAGAACGACACATTTATGATTTTGGTTGGCCTTCCACCCACTTCTAGTTCATCTCCCAAGTCGATTTGACACCCAAATCCGAGCTGAATCTGAGTGGGGGGCTAGTCAAAGGCCTAAGGGTTCCCTAAAGAGCCCCTTGTTCACACTAGAGACTGGTTGAATAATGCCTCAAATATTTTCTATAAAAAGAGGCCATGGGTGCACTATATTTTCAAGGAATTCATTTTTATTGTTATGTTGCTTATATTCTCTTGGAGAATCCTCTTTTCTCATCAAGAGCATACAAGCACCATTTCATTTATCCATTCACATCACCTCTTGAGTGAATGGGATTTGGATTTATTCACCATTTCCTTTTAGTTTATCACTTGTAAGAAGAGATCAATCATCGGGGGTTCAAGAGCCCTCCCTTGGAGGAAGAGGGGACCCATAAGTCTCCCTTTCTCTTTGGTGTTTTCCCACTAATACAACTTATCCATTAGTGGCATGCATGTTGTTTCATTTTTGTTCTATTTCCTTTATGCACTTTAGTTTATTTTATTTTACTTCTATTAGCATTATTCCTTTGTTTATTTCTTATGATTGATGTTTCTAACTCTTGCATTCACTATTGTCTTGTCCAGCTAACCCAACTAGACTTGTAAGCATCCTTGTTTTGCTCATTTAGGTGACGAAAGGGATGCAACAGATTGGCAACTCCACTAGGGATTGGTATCAATTTTCCCCCCATTTTGGTTGTTTGAGCACTTCATTTTGGTTTATTTAACTTGCAGGAACCATAACCAACCCATGCTTGCTTTCAAAAAGATGAATTCAGAGTTGATCTGAGAGAATTTAATTCGAAATTTCTTTCACGACCATGTAACAGAAAGTGTGCGGGTGTTTTAACCCACAGCCACATCTTTCGAGAATGTGCCCCACACCCACTATGTTTCTCATCACATTCTGCGCACTACACCAAAAGGTCATTTTCCATTTGCACATTGGCGCCCAATGCACCTCTGTCTACTCTGTGACCCGTGCATTTTTCTAGAAAATCATACATTGTAAGGTATTTGTGATCTGTTGGAGGCCCATAGCCTTCTTAAGTTTGATTCTATGTATATTGTAATATGCACCACACTTATATTCCCTCTCCACATGAAGGGTTAGTCAAAACATAGGCACTTAGGGGGTTAAAATCCATATTTATCCTCTTTTTTCTTTCATTTTTGCCACATGGATGGCTTTCTTTGATTAAAGATAAGTTGGAATCATTCTATATCAAAAATATAACTACTTTCATTGGGACCAAAAATTGAACGTCAATCTTTGAGTATGCTCTTATCTCGTGCCATAAAGCGATCTTAAGAATCAGAAAAACGATTGAGAGAAAATTTCATCTCCCTTAAAGACAAAATCTTTAGGAGAGGACAACAGCCCCCCTTGGGACTCCTCTTAGTTTCTTTTCAAAACACATCTTAAAATTGTAATAGGCCCATACATGCTCACATGCTACAAAGATAGGATAATTTTGAATTTAATTTCTTAGATCAAATCACTAAGGAAGTTTAAAGGTTTTGTAATGGGCCCATACATGCCCACATGTCCACAATCTAGGATAGTTTTTCAAGCTTTCTTATATTAAATCACACTAGGGAGTTAAAGGATTGGTAAGGACCCATATGTCCACATGCTAGTTCTCTAGAGACTTTAAAATTCCGCAAGGTTGTACCAATGGCATTTAGTAAATTAGGTAATCAAGACTTGTAAGGACCACACGAAGTTCACATGCAGCAAGGTGACACCTAAATTATTAAAAATTTGGCACACTTTCACTTGTTCACACACAAAGTCACTACTCACTCACATAGTTTTCATCTCAAAACGTGGAGGTTGAAGTAAGTTTCCTCCAAAGGGATTCTGAAATGCCCCACCCTTTTCTTGACAAGACTATCCACTCCCACTTAATTTCAATGAGACTGGTTCACATCCCCAATATCTCAAACAACCACATCTAAATTTTTTCTAAAAATCCACTAAGTTTTCCTCCACAGAAGGTTCCAAAAGAAATTTTTTAGTCTAGGTAGGATCTCGCGGATAGGCATCCAAATAAATCCTCATTATCTAGTTCTCACATCTTCAAACAGTAGAAGTTGTCAAATAGAGAAATTTAAAATCCTCCAAGTCAAGTGTTCTTAACACCATAAGGCAGGGACATATCCATAAAGGGTCAAAGGCTAAGGTCTGATTTTTCTATGCATCCCCCCTTGAGGAACCCACCTCTTGGACAGGATCTAGCCCATGACCCATTTCTTAGGCTGAAAATCTAAATGCCGCACTTTGATCGAGGTACCTAGTGACAAAATTTTAGGATATCTACCTAGGTGGCAATTGTGGGCTGCAATTGCACCTTGATTGGATTTTGTGTGACTATTGGGAAATATCACCAGCTCTTTCAGGATATGCACCCTTTACCCCTCATTATAACTGATTAATTCATCCTTCACTAGTTCGTCTTCTGGTGGCTTCAGACCCCACTATTGAGTGTTATTGGAAGGTCTAGTGTTATTTTGAGAGAAAGGACATTACATCTTTTAGGACACAAGCATTTTTTTTCTTTGTTCTCCCACACAGACAAAAACCACCTACCCACATATATGCTTCTTTATCAATTGATTTATGTATGATTCTCTTGTGATTACATGTGATTGTGAGATATATTGTGAAGGTCCAAAAACTCATAAACAAAGACTCTTGTTCATTTATTTCTCTCATCACCATTTTTCACACATTCACTTGGCTAGTCGAACATCATAGGAGACCCACAAAATCCCTGTCATTCTAGACTCTTGCTAAATATCCCTCCCATTCTAGGGGGAGTTCCTAGTCTTGCCAACTCATCGGCTCCACCTTCTCACACTCTTGTGAGTGTTACCATCTTGGGATCTACCTTACTTGGTTCCACTTTACTTGGGTCCACTTCCCAAGGTCAACCATCCACCCACTTTCCTTTACAAGGAAGCGGGGGGCACACTTCTTCCCTAGGAGGAATTACAACCCCACCTAGCCCTCCTCAAGGGTCAGGGACACACAACAATCACACCATGGCTGGAACTAACCCTCCTCATGGGTCATATACACAAACCATTCCCACCATGATGGGAATTAACCCTCCACCACCACCCCAAATGCCATACTTGGCTTCCCTCAACATACTGGATCTGACTATGCTCACCAATGATCCTATATTTCACAACCCCACATGACCCACAATGCCTACCAAACTCCCTTCAGACATCCCCAATTTTTAAGGAAACGTGGGAGACGACCCAACCAACCATATCATGACTTTTCACTTATGGTTCTCTTCAAACAATATCATGGACAACTCTGTCTGATTGAGGTTATTCCAACACACCCTCACTGGCCCATTAGCCAAGTGGTATGTAGAAGAAAAAACTGGATCCCATGTGAACTTTGAATATTTGGCCAAAGCATTTTTTACCTTCTTTCAACTACCAATCCATCATGACAATGGTCTTGAACTAGTCTTAGAGTTTAAACAAACATCCGCTACACACATGGCTGACCACATTCATGAATGGCGTCAATGACGTAGTCTATGCAAAGTAGAATCCACCAAGAAACAATGCCTCAATTGGTTTCTCAAATCACTTGTTTCCCTCCTTTCCAAGGATGTAGCAGCCACCTTCCCCCAATCGGAAGAAGAAGCCATCAGTAAGGCTCAACAGTTCAAACTCATTTATTCACAGTTAGGATACTTATATATGGTACTACTTGACACCCTAAGACCCATGCCATTCAAACAGGACAAACTTGGAATGTCTCACTCAGCAGATGGATTGATTGGTACCACTACACACCACAATCCACACCTCCAACAACCACCTATGTATGGAACACCTCAATATCCATCGGTATATCGAGGACCCCCTTATTATCCTCCTCCCCCTTATCAACAACCATACCCTATTTCCCTCCCTCCACCCATCGATGGACCACCACCAACACCCACAGTACGCCCAGCAGCTCAACCAAGTTTTGGTACCCCCTCTACATCTACTTACACCCTAAGCACTAGTAAAAGCGTCATGCATTCCTATGTACCCTATGGATCATTACCACAAAATAATCCATACTTTCCATTTCCTGGCCCTCTACAGCCCATGGCTCCACCACCCAGACACCAACATGCTGGGGTTAATTTTTTTTCAGCCCTCTCTCGTTCAGCATATCAAAATTTTGAACATCTCAATACAACAAATCCAACCCATCAATCGAATAATGCCAAAAAGAAAGGAAAAAATTGAAACAATAATAATCCAAGACCAAGAGGGAACCAAAACCACCCCCAATAGAACCAACCTATCAAGGGAAACCAAAATCAGGGGAACTAGAACCCCCAAGGGGGAAATAACAACAAACGCCATGGGAAGAACAACAACAATATTTAGAAAAACTTCCCTTGTGCCTTTTGCGGTGAATATGGCCATTATACTCACCATTGCCCTAAAATTGCTAACTTTAAAAGGATGAAAGAATCCGAAAATGGACCACATCCCCCAACACCACCTACCCCATAATAGGCCCCACAACATATGTACAACAACCACCCCCTACCGTACTACAAAACCCCATACCACACCAAAGGGTGATGAACACCCAACAGGTGATGCATCCTGCCCCACCATAGATGGGACAGTATCCCAACCCAAGCACTCCTATAGATCACACTATCCTCCTCACTAGTGAGGAAGATGCCCTTCTACAAACACGCAGTCGTCAATACAGCGCACCCCTTAACTCATGTCCAACTACCTCAGGAGCAGCCCCAGTCACAACTGGACCAACTTTGATGATTCCTCACCCTAATAATGACACACCCCTTCATATTCCTCTCATCCCATTATGACAGAATGTCAACAACCCTCAGGCTTGGGTGGCACACAATTACAACATGGTCGATGACTTGGCACAATCTCCTACTATTATGTCAGTTTTAGAAGTCCTGCAAACCTTTCATACTCAACAGAAGTCATTAATTTCCTCCCTGGTGGCAGTTGACCCTATAGACACTCGTCTCATCACCTTTGATCTTGATAGTGGGGAAACCCATCTCCCTTCTCTGGTCGCTTTCCAAATATCGGTTAAAATAAGGAACATGACATTTCATCGCTGCATCATTGATGAAGGTGCATCCACATGCATCATGTCCAAAACCGTATGGTATAAACTGGGTTCCCCTGAGCGCATACCATTAGCCATCACTCTGAGAGATTATGATGGATGACCATCCTCTCCTGAAGGGCTCTTTCAAAATGTCCCCATTGAACTCGGGGAAAAAATTATCCTCATTGACATTGAAGTTATCAATGCTCCACTAGATTACAACATCTTGTTTAGGCATAGCTACATGTATGCGATGAAGGCTATGGCCTCTTCTGTGTTTCATACAATTATGTTCCCCCACAATGGGAAGATCAGCACCATTGATCAAGTATCACATTATGAGCCCAACCCTTCCTCCAACATCATTAACAACCTACCTTTTGTCCACACTAATCCCAATGCCTACCCACTCATCGAGATGGGTCCCAGAATTTTCAAAGACCCATCCTTACTAGGGACATACCATGGAGCACCTCTACTCATACATCCCTCAGAAAAAGTATGTGTCATCTCATCAAATGGAACAAAAACTGGAGATACCCTTCCTCCCATAGAGGTTTCATTACTATATGATGTCCCACTAGTCGCAAAGCTCCTTCCTTAGGAATCCCTTGAGAACCCTCCATCTCCCCCTGTTCGTGATTACACCCTCCCCCAGGGCCACATTCTGGTTTGGGAGAGGGTCCCCCAAACCATTACTCAAATCCCCTTCTTTTACCCACCATCAGGTGTACAAGCCTTTCAGGTAGCCGCAACGCTTACCCTTCCCAATATGGTGTTGGATATTCTAGTATGGTATCTCCATCCACCAGAGATGGTTCCTCAACCATCCCTCCCTCCCCAAATAGAAGGAATCCTGATGCAGATTCCCATACTTACTCCCACCACAACACCCACACCCCTACTCACTAACACCACTGCTATAGCTGGGGGAAGATGAAAGAAGAAAGAGCTCGCCACTCCACTTCCACCTCAAGTTCAGCCTCCTTGTGCATTATACGAGAAAGATGAACACCCCACCAATAAGTGCCCATCTCTCCCTAAGCTGCACAATTTAATTCAACCCCCTAGACATGCGACACCACTTTTCATTTCCTCCAATTATACCATTACATCCTCTACAGGAGGCAAAGGCCCGCGGACCAAATTTGCATGTGCCATTTGTTCAAAATACGACCATTACACCCACCATTTCCCTACGCTACCTCACTTTCGGCAGACGCTAGCAGCCATACGCCAAAGATTTCAGCAAGAACCCTTCCCATCCACATCATCTCACACACATGTCACTGACATCCACTATGTCACGAAATCAATCAACGAACAGATGAGATGTCCTTGCTCTCTTTGTGAATCACTAGACAATTTCACCTACCAGTGTCCCACAATTATTGAATATAGGCGTCGCCACATGGAACTTATTCAAAATCCTACACCCCCCACCATTGCCAGAAGAACCAATAATTACCTCTACTCCATCACCTGATGTTTTTCATATCTTCTCTCCTAAACCTGAGACACTCCCGACTCCCCCATGGTTCTTGAATAGTTTATATGAGGATTTGCCCCAAAATCCCCCTAATTCTCAATTTCATTTCCCCACATAAATCTTACACCCGACTACCATTTTTAACCCACAGTATCTCGATATTTGTCTTATGTCAAGCAAACCCGTGCAACCCCCTTGCATCATTCCCCCTACCTCTTCACCAGAACATAACAACACAGTGATAGTCACCAATGTTACTTCCCTAGATCCACTATATTCTCAACAGTTCCACTATGATGAAGACATCCTCAAAGAATTAACTTCCCCCGATTTCCCATGGGATCTGCTCCATCACAAAGCACTCTTTCTTTCACAAGAAGCCTTTGTGCCTCCCAAACAAGGTGCCTTATATGCAATCAAAAACAAATACTTTCTCCCCTCAGGGCATATAGATTGGTTCAATAACCCTATCCCTACCCTCGACACTTTTGAAGAAGGAAATATGGACAACATTTACCCCACCGTCAAAATTAATATTTCCATCAAACTTGGAATCATAGAGGAATTCACCATCGATGCCACATGCTCTCCTGAAGAAATCATCGCTTACAAAGCTCTCTTCTAGGAATACTGGGACATTTTTTCCTAGTCATACACAGAGATTCCCAGCTTTGATTCCTCTATTTTCGAACATCGTATAGACACATGGCCCAATATCACACCTGTACAAAAAAAGCAGTGTCTATTACACCCATCCAAAGAGGCATCCATCAATGCCGAGATTGAGAAATTACGCATTGCAGGGTTCATATACCCTATCACATATATGTCATGGGTCTCCAACCTCATCCCCATTAACAAAAAATAGGGCACTATCCACGTCTACACAGACTTTCACGATCTCAATCACGCTTGTCCCAAAGACAATTTTCCAACACCCTTTATCGACCAAATTATCGATGATTGTGTTGCCCATAAAGCTTTGTCCTTCATGGATGGCTTCTCTGGCTACAACCAAATTCAGATCCACTCAGTTGATCAATACAAAACCACATTCACTACCCCTTGGGGTACTTTTGCATATCATGTCATGCCTTTTGGCCTCAAGAATGCTAGAGCCACTTTTCAACACGCCATGACACACATTTTTCATGATCTGGCTCAAATAATTCTTGCCTACTTGGACGATCTCACCGCTCGATCCAAGAAATGCACTCAACACCTCGATGAATTACACATTGAATTTCACAGGTGTTGTCAGTACAATATCCTCTTGAATCCCTTCAAGTTCATATTCTGCATCACCATTGGAAGCCTACTTGGGTCCATCATATCCCAACATGACATCACAATAGACCCCCTCAAGGTCCAAGCCATCACGAAAATTCCCCCCCCATAGAATTTACACCAACCGCAAAGTCTACAAGACAAAGATAACTGTTTACATCACTTTGTCCCCGATTACGCCACTCGGGCACATGGCTTCCTTCGCCTCTTACATCATGATATTTTTGGATTACTGAGAGGGGGGGTGAATCAGTAATAATGTAATTATAATCCTTTTTCTTCAAATGTTATATCAATGTATAATTATTATCCAATAATGAGCAGTAATAAATAAACAATCACACACATACAGAGTACACCAGTGTTTTACATGGAAACCCAAATCGAGAGAAAACCATGGAATGATTTTTCTTATATGTCTTGAAGAATTACATTCATTGGAAGCACCAACTTCCTTTATTTTCCAGTTGCAACTGGAAGG
>JASDQU010683856.1:0-26070 GCA_032191745.1 Picea mariana | reverse complement strand
CTTCTTATCAACCATGACAAAAAAATAATGAGTCATATTTACATCAAAAAATATTGGGTCCATTACCCAAACCTTTTTGCTATGGGTCTTTCTTCAAGGGTTGCCATCAATGACAACCAACCTTAATCAACATATATCCCATTCCAATGGGATGAACATACCCAAACCACTTTTGATGATCTCAAAGTGGCCCTCTCCCATGCCTCGTTGATTAGTCCACCCAACTATAACGTAGACTACATCCTCTACTTATCGGCCTTATCCATCTCCATAGTAGGAGTTCTCGTCCAATTAGGGGATGAAGACCAAGAGCATGTCATTTACTATGTCAGTAAAAACCTTTCAGGGCCACCCTTGAAAAACAATCACGAAGAGAAACTCATCCTTGCAATTGTCCTCACAGTCCAAAAACTGTGCCATTACATTTTTCTTTGAACTACCAAGGTCATAGAAGATTCCAACCCAATGCAATACTTGCTCATTTGTTCAAAAATTAATGGCAAATTTTCTTGATGGATTGTCATCCTTCAGGAGTACGACCTCAAATTTTGAACACCCAAGAGCAAGAAATCCCACATCCTTGCTGAACTCATTACACTATTTCCTTTCGATACTACTAGTACTCCCATCAATAATGACTTCCCCAATGAGCATCTCTTTTGCATCCCCTCAAATGATCCTTGGTACGGCGATCTCCTCGTCTACCTCAAAACACAAAATTTCAAAAAACACCTCTCTAGGGATGATCGTTGACATATTTGACACTGGGCCACTCGATACCTCCTTATCAGCGAGGGGTTGACACCATACTTCATCAATGTTTGACCATTGACAAAGTCGATAGAGTCTTGAATGACTACCACATTGGTGCATGCAGTGGCCACCTCTCAGGGATGTCCACTTCCCAAAAAATCATTTGAGCAGGTTATTTTTGGCCCACATTGTTTCACGATTGCATCCACGCTATGAAGCAATGTGAAAAATGTTAGCTATATGCCAAAAAAGCGAGAGCACCACCTGCTCTTCTCCACCCAGTCATTACTTCTGACCCCTTTTGCAAATGGGGCATAGACTTCATGACTTGCAACCTGCCATCTAGCAATGGACACAAATACATCATCGTGGCAGTCGATTATTTCACTAAATGGGTTGAAGCTATGCCCACCTTCAACAACTCCACTGAAACCGCAACACATTTTTTCTTCAACCATGTCATCTCCCACTTTAGAGTCCCCCTATAGTTAGTCCTTGATCACGAGAAACACTTTGAGAATGAGATTTTCATCGAACTCTCCTCCAGGTTAGGCTTCTCCTATGAGTTGGCCTCCCCATACTACCCTCAGTCCAACGGATAGGTAGAGGCGGTCAACAAGGTCCTCAAAATTACCATGTTGCAGCGCATGGTTAACAAACATAAGACCAATTGGCACCATATGTTGTTTTCCGCACTGTGGGCTTATCTCATGATAGTTAAAATTGCCACTGGTTTCACACCATTTCATCTTTTCCATGGGGTCGAGGCCACTCTCCCCATTGAATGCGAAATCCCCACCTTACACCCCACTATTGAGATATTACCCGACACTACTCCAATGGAGCAACGTTTTCTAAACTTAGAGTCGCTGGATGAAGACTGTCGGTCTTCCTTACAGAACAATGAGGCAGCCAAAAAATGGCCGAAGGCCACCTTTGATCACTATGTCAACCTTCGATCATTCAATGAAGGTGACCTCGTCCTCGCTTACGATATTTCTCACGATACCTTTGGTCATGGAAATTTCGAGTCATTATGGCATGGACCTTATATCATCCAAACATTTCCTCACTAAAGGAACATACATCCTCACCTCTTCTGAAGGCCACCCCCTCAAGGAACCCATCAACAGGTTGTACTCAAAGAAATTTTATGCCTAAGTGTAGCCATGCTACACTAGGATTTTTCTTTTTGTAGAGTTTTTTATTCTTCTTTTTCCTCCATATCTTACGTCTAATATATCATTTGTGTTATTGATAGATTCCTCCTTCATCGACCTTCCACATTGGTTACGCCAATGGAGCTAGCTATTGGACACAAAATCTCTCTTTAGCCACTTGGACCCTCTATACCCCCTCGCATGAAATGCTCCACTCTAGTGGAATATGCTTGGGCTCAGCTACCAACAACCAAGAAGAATACACAGTTGTCATTCGCCTCCTTGCCGAGGCCAGTAGACGTCGTATTCATCACCTTAGCATCTTACTATATTCCCAACTCATCGTCCTCCATTTCAACAATGTGTACCGTGTACATGATCCATGCCTCTTCTGCAAATACCTGCAAGTTAGACTTTTATCTCAACATTTTGATTCAATCACATTCACACATATTCCAAGGAAATTTAATCAAATAGCAGAAAATATGGCTAACCTGGTGTTATATTGGCATTTATCCCATCAAGTTTCCATTACACATACATAACTCATCAAAAGTCTATCACAACATATAAATTCGACATCATAACCAAAAAACATCAACATATGTGAACACCAAAAAGATCGCAAAATATATATCCATATATATATATATATATATATATATCGGTCAAATGTGCCATCAATGTTTACAACAAATAGTACATATACAACATCTGTAGGTAGGTGGACCACCTCACCTCTATAAATACAAAATCGGTGTCCCAACACCATATAAAAAATGGGATCACAAGCCTATACAAAAATACCTATACAGGGGCACTCATGGCACCTCTAAAGCTCCACCACCTGGTCCTCTCTTGGGAGGAGGTGCCCCACTAGCTAGGGGTCCCTCAGGTCCTGGGGGCAGTCGCCCAATCATAGCCGCACCCGCTATAGCTACTCTGCGGATCAAGGTCTGTCACTCCACCAGAAGGCCCACACACTGCTCCAATACCCCCTCATCTTGAATACATGACCACATGCCCTCAGGCACTCCTCGTAGTACCACCTCCAAGTGGCGGTGAATATCCTTGAACTCTCCCCTAGCCCTCATCGAAGGAGAATCTGATGGTCCTACACCCAGATCATCAAAATGATGCCTCATGTCTTCTCTCTCATCATCTTTCGGCCCCACATCAGCCTCATCCTACCATCATCTCTCCCCTCCCCACAACTCTCCCCATGGTGGTCTCATAGGCCCCTGACAAGCCGACACTCTTACCAAGTCAACCTCGCACCCGCAAGGTCCCACATCTGCACACACAACAAACAAGCGATAGAATCAACATCCATCTATACATAAAGAACATGTTATACTATCTACAAACCAACACATAAAATATATCCACATACCTCTGCATTCGAACACCTCTCCCGGGGGTAGCAGCATCTCTAGATCATCCTGGAAATCCACCCCACTATATGGGAACTGGAGTATGATCTATGGCATCTAACACCACACCCATGTAGCCTCGTCTATGAAGTAATGGCCACCCTCCCCCCAACCATGGTGAACCAGAATCGTCACCCACCACCTCAGTCATGGCTCTTGCATGTAAATGTGTTGAACCTACACAGAATAGATCTAGCTAAACAATGATACACACATTTGCAGAGAGAATTTGAGAAAGAAGAAGCGAGAGAAAGAATGGAATAATTCTCATTAATCGTATTCCACTCTCAAAGAGTAAATAAATTACAATATACATAGGATACATGAGTAACTATTGAGCCATAGTGGTGGTCTAGACTGATCTAGACACACACCAGTAGTTATGGGAATGAACTACCACCTAGTCTAGTCTCTTAGGTAGTTACGAGAGTGAACTGCCACCTAGTTGACTTAACTAGTTAACTAGTCTTCAGTTAATTGACTGAACAAAAAGTAGTGAGGAGTTAACTCAAGGAATCAAGGCTGATGTGCCACTCTAGTGATGATACCAAGTCAAGGTCAAATTAGCATGGTGATGATCCCAATGTTGCATGGTGATGATCCCAATCCAACATCTAAACTAGTCAAACTAAAGTGTGAACTGAAAGAGAATATTCTCTAGGTGGAATATTCTCTCCTAAAATATAGGAGATTGGATAATGACTAATTATGACTAATAAACAAGGAAAAATCGTAGGAAAAATAAATCCTAGGTGTGTTTGAAGTAACTCCATCACCCCCCCTGAACATCACTATGGTGAAAATAAAGAATGGGTCCCGGCAATGAGGCCATGTTAGGTACCCAAATACAAAAGATATACTGAAATAAACGAGGAAAGAGGGAAAACCTCATGGGAAAAACCCTCCCTCAAATTACAATGCATAAAAAAAAATGAGAAGGAACAAAAAGCAATTGCTAAGCAACCGTGTCCTTCACTCCAAGAAGACCTCACAACTGTGCAAGTTTGTGCTCGTTGAAGTTTTTGTTGAAGATGTAAATGTATGCACAGATCTGATGAAGTAGATGAATCATTGATAGTTCCACACATATCCACTCTATCGTTTTTTTATGAATAAGATCCAAATAAAGTTTGGATGAAATTTTGAAAACCATGCGGCCATTTCCAGAAAAATGATGAAATTTTGTTGATTTTAAAAAGATCATAACTTCACTTCCCAGACTCCATTTCGGACGATTTTTTTTTTGAAATTGGATGTTTTCTAGAGAGGAATTCAAATATCCAATTTTTTTATGCAAATAGTGCTTATAAAATATCAGAATGGAGTCTGATTTGCGCGGCTCTGTTTTTGTCTCCTGAGATGCATGCATGGTGCATGCAAAAGTGTCTGCATGTGACTCCTAATATGCATGCCATATATCTTCCACATGAATTTCAGAAAACAAATCTGAAATGGAGCAGACATCATCTTCAATTAATGGAATACAAATTTCTGTAGAAATGTTTGTAGAAGACTCTTCATAAAAAGATACTTGATCTTCTGATGGCTTCTCTTCTGGCTCTATCTGTTCAACCTTTTTCATGCATTCTTCCTTATTCCCAAATAAAACCTCCAATGTTCTCCATAAATCATTTGGAGTGAATTCTTGTGAGTCATCATATACTTGATGGAGAATTTCGGGAGAAATAAAATAGATGATACATCCTATGGCCATATCTTGTCTATTGAGAAAGTTATTTTTCTCATCGATAGAATCAGGCTCTACTTCCATTGCCATGGTTATTTGGTATAAGCCTCTACTTCTGAGAAAAAGTAGAATCGTTGGATTTCATTCCAAATAGTTATGAGGCGTGAGAAGTATTTCCAGCGAATAATCCATCTTTTTGTTGTCTTCAATCTTTTGTACCTGCAAAAATGATTTGGTGTAGATTTTTCATAGCAGTCCATTAGCTCTGATACCATGTAAATGTGTTGACCCTACATAGAATATATCTAGCTAAACAATGATACACACATTTGCAGAGAGAATTTGAGAAACAAGAAGCAAGAGAGAGAATGGAATAATTCTCATTAACCGTATTCCACTCTCAAAGAGTGAATAACTTACAATAGATATAGGATACATGAGTAACTATTGAGACATAGTGGTGGTCTAGAGTGATCTAGACACACACCAGTAGTTATGGGAGTGAACTTCCACCTAGTCTAGACTCTTAGGCAGTTACGAGAGTGAACTGCCACCTAGTTGAGTTAACTAGTCAACTAGTCTTCAGTTAACTGACTGAACATAAAGTAGTGAGGAGTTAACTCAATGAATCAAGGATAATGTGCCACTCTAGTGATGATACCAAGGCAAGGTTGAATTATCATGGTGATGATCCCAATGTTTCATGGTGATGATCCCAATGCAACATCTAAACTAGTGAAACTGAAGTGTGAACTGAAAGAGAATATTCTCTAGGTGGAATATTCTCTCCTAAAATATAGGAGACTGGATAATGACTAATTATGACTAATAAACAAGGAAAAACCTTAGAAAAAATAAATCCTAGGTGTGTGTGAAGTAAATCCAACATCGCATACCTGGGGAGTCTAATAAAAATCTTGGGAACAACATGGACACCCTCTCCAAAAACCATGCTACCAAGATGGACCTAAAGGAAAAATATCTCGAGTCAACAACACGACACCTATCGAGCTGCCCCACCATCTTGGCATGCAACATCAAGTCCCAGGAAAAATGCTCACCCCCCAGTGCCCTCTGCATAATCCTCAGCTGACCCCTACCAATCCACTGAGTCATGAGATATCCATACACTCTCACAATCAATGATGCAACACACCGATGCACCAGGGTGTCCATTGCCCCAATCCTCACCATAGAGCCGGACATGTATTCCTCTCCTGAATAATAGATTTAGGTTAGGACAACCAACTGCCCATCCCCGGGTACCACAGGCTTGGTAGGTAGTAGGGTCCCCCGAAAAGGGAGCACAGTCAAAAAGTATACATCCTCTACAACAGAGAATTCCAGGTGCTCACCATGAACAATGAAACATTGCAGCTCCGAACTCCACATCGAAATTAGGAACTATAGCAAATACTCTTGTGCCCTCACTAGTGAGCACTCAAAAAACTTTAGCAGCCCAGAAGTTGCCAAAGCACCACGTACTGTCTGCTCCTCATCTCTCATCGCCTCTGTCATGCACGCCCAGTCCCTCTCCCTCCAATGGATCAGCATTGTCGACTGGTCACCTACATCCACACATAAAATATTCAATCAACCATCACAACTCATAAAAACATCAAAATCTCCCAAAAAGATTAGTTTTTACACCCTTCATCTTTGACTCAAAGGCACGACTTTTTTCCCCACAGGCTCACACATATGCACACTTGTTCACCCCACATTTGTGCAATCATGCACAACTGTTGGAAATACAGGGGTGCACCCATGTGCCCCTGTCATCTCAATAGACACACACCATAGCACACTTGTTCGCTCCATAGTTGCACACACATGCACAATTTTCAGGAACACAACTGACGTGGATGCGTTGTTGTGCTTTGCATAGGCGCGCATCCCATGCACACTTGTTTTCCCCATTTGGGTGCCCCCATGCATGTATCTCCAAATTATAGTCACGCACTCGTGCTCACGAGACACTCAATCGCCCGCACTCTGGGGGGAACACCCTCACAAAACCCTCTTGTATGGCCACTCGTACAAGGGATACCCAAAAAAGAACCACTGGCTACTGTGGAGGAGGATATGACCACTAACCTGAAACTCGTTGATCCTGAATCGACTGGCTCGATCTCCTGGAATCTCCAAATCTCTCCTCAAACCTCTCATCCAATCACTCTGGTAGTAGATACAACTGAGGTGGAAATGTGGGCCCTACAGCTATATATAGTCCCTTTTTCCAACCTTCCATACTCAATTCTGGGAGATCCGAGCGTCCGTTTTTCGATCTGTCTTCATCCACAAAACTAGGATCCCACCACCTACATAGTCACATTCCTTAGGCCACCATCCATCCTCGGCCCCCGAGGAGAAATTTTCTCACATCACAGCCAGGTACGCATGCTTATGTTCAAAATTATCAAATAATTGTTATATGTTCTTTATTTTCAGATATTGTTCACATCAGGTATTTGGTTTTCATGTGTGCAGGTACTTGGTCACCACCAATCAACAAGGCCCTTTTAGGTATAATATTACTACTAGCATGTAATCATTCCCACTGAATATCAATAACATCTCCCATTCACACCCTTCAATATTTTCCTCTAGGGTCCTCCCATCCAGCTCTGCAGTACTCACACCTCTACTGCACTTCAGTACTATCACCCAGAAGCACTCTTCCCCACATGAGTTGTCCCATTTATAGTCCCCCTTGACATTTTGATACTCATGCTTCTTTCACCCCCTAGGGATGGGATTCCTCATAGCCTTTGCATTCCTGAGAATTAGCCGCATGCTCCTTCTCCTCATTTTATTAACTTCCCCATAATGGACTCCTAAGTAATCTCATCACGATTCGCATTTGGCTACACCTCCGCAGTATCATTATCCCTCCATCTTATCCACCATTAGTTTTCCCATATGCAGATTCTCCTCCATGCATCTTACCTAATACATAAACCCACCTATGGGGATCCCACCCTCCACCTTCTTTCCACACAACTTATGCCCTCACAGGCCAAGCCATAATGCACTGGGGCACTCATTTCTGTATTGGTACACTTTTCCCAACTAATTCTTTATTTATTTGGTAATTTTAAAAAGCCTTTTGTTTCTAGTCTTTACATAGATTTTTGTCTTCACCCTTGACGATCCTTTTTCTAGAAAAATCAACCCATGTCGCCCTTGGTTGGGGAATTCATTATCTTCTACTCCTGTTGACATCTTCCAAAAACCCCAAGAATCCCATAGTCCTCGTACCCCTAATCTATGAGTTTGTCCACTTTGTCCTGCCTCTGGCACAACTTATCCCACATCTAATCATCCCCCTAATGCTAGATTTAGTTCCCCAGTTGCTACCACTTATCCTTCACAAATATCCCCAACCAAGGGAAGTCTTGAGTATCACCGCATATTGACTTTTTCCATGTATATCCTTAGTCCTTGATCATATAATGTGGATTTCATGAAGCCCTTTGCTTCTTGGAGTCGCGTCTCCCTTCCTGTTGACATCAGCACAGTTTCTAGAAGGGTGACAATATCTTGACTCACATTACCTTTACAATGAGGTGTCTTGGATGGAACAAAGAGGGCCATCATTGATCTTTGTTGTTGTTGACCCCCACAACATTCGACTTCAACACTTATCATGTTGCGGTGGGTCTTACTTTGCGACTATTGTAGTTGTTTTTTATATTTGTCGAAGACCTCTGGAAACTGATAGGTTATCAATGCCTGCCTATCATTGACACTTCTTATAGGTATCCTCACCTCTTTTCAGAGTTTTTTCACCACAATAATTTTCCTTTTCTATTATCAACATGCCCCTGAGGGTGTTGCAGTCATCTACACCAACACACAACTTCAGTTATTGTATTACACATTTTTTGAGTTACATGACATGAGCATGGGGCATGCCCACCTCATTTGTACACAGTTTTATTTTTCCACACTTTGCGAAACATTTGGGTCCTACATGCTCCCCTCTCCCTCCAATGGGTCTCTCTTGAAATCCCCCTCAACACTCTTTCTTACACAGGTACTCTCAGTAGAAGAAACATTGATGTATTTTGGCTATACGTATGCTCCTAACCTCATACATCAGGAGGCATCTGTTATCACTAGAATTTCATCCACAAATGGTTATAGGAATCCAGCATCTTCAAACACCCATTAGTTCATCCATGGCCCATAAAATGAATTTCCAAAGGGCACAAAACTATACAACTGGTTAAAAAATCAGCATGCGCTAAGGATACAAAGGTAGCACATGCATGTGCGACAGTCGAATAATGCAAGAAAAGTGCATATGTGCCTGATGCGTGACTATGGATGCAAAAATCCGCTCACATCTCATAACGACGCATTTATGATTTTGGTTGGCCTTCCACCCACTTTTGGTTCATCTCCCAAGTCGATTTGACACCCAAATCCGAGCTGAATCCGAGTGAGGGGTTGGTCAAAGACCTAAGGGTGCCCTAAAGAGCCCCTTGTTCACACTAAAGACTGGTTGAATAATTCCTCAAAGCTTTTCTATAAAAAAAGACAATGGGTGCACTATATTTTCAAGTAATTCATTTTATTGTTATGTTTCTTATATTCTCTTGGAGAATCCTCTTTTCTCATCAAGAGCATACAAGCACCATTTCATTTAGCCATTCAAATCACCTCTTGAGTGAATGGGATTTGGATTTCTTCACCATTTCCTTTTAGTTTGTTACTTGTAAGAAGAGCTCAATCATTAGGGGTTCAAGAGCCCTCCCTTGGAGGAAGAGGGGACCCATAAGTGTCCCTTTCTCTTTGGTGTTTTCCCACTAATACAACTTATCCATTGGTGGCATGCATGTTGTTTAATTTTTGTTCTATTTACTTTATGCACTCTAGTTTAGTTTCTTTTATTTCTATTAGCATTAGTCCTTTGTTTATTTCTTATGCTTGATGTTTCTAACTCTTGCATTCACTGTTGTCTTGTCCATCTAACCCAACTAGACTTGTAAGTGTCCTTGTTTTGCTCATTTAGGTGATGAAAGGGACGCAACAGTTATGACCGCTACTACCTTGGAGCAATTGAAGTTACAACCTCTTCTTAGGCCTACTCCAACCATTTTGGAATTAGCAGATAAGACTAGGGTTATACCTGAAGGAATTGTATATGATATCATGGTTACTTTAGCCTCATGGGAGTACCCAGTAGACTTCCTTGTTATCCACTCAAAGTATCCTACCAAAGGCCATCCTGTAATTTTGGGAAGACCTTCGCTAGCCACAACCAATACATTTATTGGTTGTAGAGAGGGAGAAATGACCATCTTGAATGGACTCTCTATCCAGAAGCTCACCATATATCCTCCGGCTCAACCTATCATGGAGAATCTATGGTGGTTTGAATTTCCATACGAGAATGAGGACTGGGAAGAACCCATATTTCCAAGTGACCATGCATGGGCACTTCAGGATCACACAACGGAAAATGTGCTAAAACAGTTTATTTCTACTATCACATGTGTGGATTTTCCACAGTCGTTTTCCCAATTTGAGTACATGCTTGGGGAATAATTTCAGGAACAATTGGACCCATCCATTTTGTCTTCGACATATTTTATATTCAAGATAGATGAATCTTCCATGTCTTATACTATGCCCTACGAGATTAGTCCAGGGAATTTTTTACATATAAACTCCAGGCTAGATGCAGATGAACATAAATAGTTAGTAAGTATCCTTAAAGAAAAATGAGGATCATTTTCCTAGGAATACACTGGCATGAAGGGTATATAACCTGACACATGCATCCATCAAATATATACCCAGGGGGAAGTAACATATGTTAAGCAACCCCAAAGAAGGATGAACCCAACACTCAAAGATATAGTCAAGGAGGAGGTCCAAAAGTTGTTAAATGTCGGATTTATCTATCCCATATCCAACAGTAAGTGGGTATCCCTGCTTGTAGTGGTTCCAAAGAAAGTGACTGGGAAATGGAGAATATGTGTTGACTTCTGGGAACTCAACAAAGCCACTCTGAAGGATTACTTTCCTCTTCCTTTTATTGACCAAGTTATGGATACCTTGTCTGGAAAGAAGTATTTTTCCTTTATAGATGGGTACAGTGGGTACAATCATATTCTTATAGCCCCCGAGGACTAGGACAAGACTACCTTTACTTGTCCTTGGGGCACCTATGCCTACAGGGTCTTACCAATTGGATTATGTAATGCTCCTACCACATTTCAATGAGCAATACTAGGGATATTTTTCGATCTTATTCATGATTGTGTGGACGTCTACATGGATGACTTCACAATTTATGGAAACACTTACCAGGAAGCCTTAGAAAACTTAGAAAAATTCCTTATCAGATGCCAAGAAATGAACCTATCTCTAAGTCATGAAAAATATAAAATGTTGTTAACTGAAGGTGTGGTTATAGGACATCATGTTTCATTTGAAGGAATACAAGTTGATCCTGCAAAGATTGAGGTCATCGTCAGACTTCCACCCCCAAGACTCAAAAAGAGGTGAGAAGATTTATTGGACATACTAGATAGTACTGGCAGTTTATTGAAAATTTTACAAAGATTGTTGCACCTATGTTTGGATTGTTAATAAAAGATGTTGATTTTGTTTGGACTAAGTAGTGTCAAACTGCCTTTGAAACCCTAAAATCTAAGTTGTCTATGGCACCAATGCTTAGAGGTCCCAATTGGACTCTCCCATTTCACATATCTATTGATGCCTCTGACACCGAAATAGGAGGAGTATTAGGGAAGAAAGAGAACCAACAGTCCTATGCCATCTATTTTGTGAGCAAGAACTTGTCCCCTTCCGAGTTAAACTATACAGTTACCGAGAAGGAATTCTTGGCATTTGTTCATGCTATCAACAAGTTTCGTCATTACATTACAGGTTATGAAGTATTCATACATATAGATCATTCCACCATTAAATTTCTCATGAATAAACCCATAACTAATGGCTGAGTGACTAGGTGGCTCCTGTTATTGCAAGAATTTAATATCACTGTGCTTGATCGACCTAGAAAGGATAATGTGGTAGATGATTTTCTTTCCCAAATAAAAAATGAGGATGATGATGATATCCCTGTAGATGATAGTTTCACATATGAACACCTCTTTTCCCTTTCTGTCAATAGCCCATGGTTTGTGGACATGGAAAGCTATCTGGCCACTAGGAAGTTACCGTCTCATTTGTCACCTCATGAAAAGCATAAAATTATTACACAGAGTACTAATTACTCTTGGGTTGATCATGAAATTTTTCGCACGGGTCCTAATTTGATTATTCGTAGATGTGTCTGAGAGGATGTGGTACCATAAATACTACGAAGTTGTCATGATAGACCATGTGGTGGTCATTTTTCTGACAAACGCACAACATATAAGGTGCTACATTCAGGTTACTATTGGCCTAGCATTTTCAAAGATGCTGCCAAGTATGTGAGAAGTTGTGATAGTTGTCAAAGGATAGGAAGACCTACGTCAGCTGACAGAATTCCCTTGCATGCCCAAGTTATGATAGAACCCTTCGAAAAATGGGCCCTTGACTTTGTAGGACCAATTTCACCCATGTCCTGTAAGAAGAACTATATTTTGTTTTGTACGAACTATGTCACCAAGTGGGTAGGGGAAAAAGCCTTATTCAGGGCTACATAAAAGTATGTTGTCGAATTCATCTATGAAGACATATTTACCCTCTTTGGTGTTCCTCGTGAAATTGTTACATACCAAGGCACTCAATTCACTTCCAAAATGAGAGAGCTAATAGAGAAATATGGGATTAAACACTGTAAATCTTCTGCATACCACTCGCAAGCCAATGGTTAGGTAGAATCTACAAACAAAGTATTGGAAGCTATCTTGACCAAGACTATTCAATTACATCATTGGGATTGGTCTCATAAGCTTCCAGAGGCTTTGTGGGCATACCGGACCACCTGGAGAAATACCACTGGGCATAGCTCTTATGAGCTAGTGTATGGGAAACAAGTACTTCTACCAATAGAATTCCAAGTAAGGACCTTCCGTATTACTGCAGAATTGCTATTGAACTTATATGAGGCTAAGAAACAATGAGCCCTACAATAGAATGAGTTATATGATATCAGGGAAGATGCCATCCAATGAACAATATTAGTCCAAAACCAGAGAAGCAAGTGGCATGACAAGTTTATTAAGAAGAAACACTTTCAACCTGGTGATTGGGCTTTGTTGTTTGACTCTCGATTCAAAACCTTCAAAGGAAAACTCACCACCCAGTGGTTGGGCCCTTACGAGGTAGACACTTTATATGACAATGGAGTTGTAAAAATCAAAACAATTGACAATGTGTTGAAGGGCGAAATTGACCGCTCGTCAACTAGAGGAGTGAATCCGGTCCGGGCTTGTCTACTTAACCCAAGCCATTTGGATTAATCCACTCCGATGGGTTTAGTAGCTCCGTTGGCCTATCTAAGTCCTAAGAAAGTGAAAACAAAACTAAAGAAGATAACTTAATGAAAAACATTAGCTAAAAACTATATACAAATCTACAATATACTTACAGTTCATTAACTAATATTTATAAAATAGCTCTATAATATATCTATAGGATTATATCTCTAATATATGTATAATATTTACAAAATGAAAATTTTAATCTAAATCTGCGAAACTCAAATATGGATTGATTTATGACAGCAAAACTATCATTCAGTGTTTTTGATTTTTTATAACTTTTATAAACAAGAAACGAAATAGCTAACTTTCTAATTGAAAATAGAAAGTAATAATAGAATGTGTTTAGATTACAAGAAATTTCTATATTAATTAAACTAATAAAATAAAACCAACAAACTGACCTGTAATCGCATCTCCTATTCGTCCTGTATACAGTATCCAATTTCACTGTCTGATGGAGTAAACCACAACAGATTTTCCAAATGCTTCTCATAAATGTGAAGCAGTAATGATCGAATACTAATAACAGAACATAAGAGAAGTAGCGACAACAATTTTATAATTTCACAAATGATCACGTTGAGTTAAATATGGCTGTAAAAATTTGTATATAACTGCTCATTGAATAAAGAAGATTAACCTTCTAATCATCAAATTTGAATAGAATAATTGTTGTATATAATATGAGGGACATAAAACACGGACAAAATATATATTTCATCACATCAATCTATAATAAACCATGATATATAAAGTAGTCACAATTTAATTACAAATCAAAATGACCAAAACTTGAACAAAAATACGATATGTCGAAGCTAAAGCTGTACCAATATCAACTTCCATTCAAGTCTGTCAATCATAAATCCATATTTTCTTCTCCCAGGCAGTGATGGTTCTTAGTTCACAAAACAATACATTTATATAGGCTACAGGATCAAAACGTTTCCTATGGATATCATCAAATTTGTTCCAAAAATTGTGGGGGATGGAACCTCCCAGATTCTACTTAACAGCCTATTCTAAAACAACATAAAGAAATAACATGCTAAGAGATGCCACCAGTGGTTCAAATCTTCTTTATAAATCGTATGTACCTAAAAACACATAAGAATAAACAATTTTAGATTGTATTTTCGTTATAAAAACAAAAAATTCGAATTTTAGTAACTAGCTACAGAATCTCACGATTCTGTAGCTAGTTATAATTATAACTAGAATTGTATTTTATTGAATAAATCAAAACAGACTATATGTAATATGTGCAAACAAATCATGTATTCTAATTAAAACAAAAACAAAATCATCCTAAATTTATTTTTAAACACCATACCTCAGATTAAGGGATTCGTCTTAATCAAGCAATTTTCGAATTCACAATGGTAGTCGCTGCTTCCACGTTCTTAAAAACAACAGACCCTGTGGTTTTTTGTCATTTATCATTGGTTTGGGCTATGGATTGTAGTCTACCATTCTCTTTCATTAGCAAATTCACCTGGTCTTCTAAGGATTTGATTCGAGACTGAAGTAAAGGCACATCTCTGTAATACCTATCGAGCCATGACTGACATTCGTTGCATTGCGGCTGAATAGACTGTGTATCAGCAGTGATGGTATTAACAGGTGGGGAATTTTCCATTTGACTTGTAGGTTTACTTTTGAGTTTGATTCCAGGGAAATCGGGGTTGTCTTTAAGACACGGTGGAAGGTTTATCACATAATTATAGGGTTTACCAGAGAAAAGTCCATACGAATATGGATATTCTTCAGTTAGAAACTGTTCAATTTCCGAATCGGAATCCTCACTTAACACAATTGGGTTTTGGTATGTACAGGGCTTAGGTTTATTTCGGGCACATCGTGAAACCCAACGCGTGACCCTTTTACCCTTATAATTGATATCAATATTACCTTTACACTTTTTCTTTGCATATTTTTTAACAGACTTAACACCACCTTTGGGATACAAATCTGGTAGAGTGTCGGGTTGGGTAGTGTCAGGATAGGTCGAGGGTTCCACACAGGGCAAGAGCGAAGGAGGAGGGATGGTAGGCTCGATGAGGGTTTCTGTGATGAAAGACTTGTCAACCTGTCCTATTTCACTGCTAGCAAAACCATTTCTTAACAGGAAGGCGTCCCAACAATCACCGTTTAACTTCAACTGATGAACAATAATAATCTTGATCAAACAATGGTGTAATAGGCTGGAATCAGATTTCTGTCTTTTAAAATGATTTGCCATTTTGTATAAACTTCGAAGGAGAAAATAGGGCATGTTTAGGCGAAAATCGATAAAACTCATGAGCAACCGCAAGTGATATAAGAAAACCAAACCATATCTACCCTCAAAGGTAATGAACTGTTTGACAATAGCTAACAGATCATGCCATCTAGTTTTTAGAGCTGTAACGGGCATACCTCTGTCGTAGCTGGTAATCTTCCTTGAGGTGAACAACAATGACCAGGGAACCTCTTCAACCTTTGAGTTTTTAAACCACTTTTGTCCCACGACTGGCAGACCAGTGGCTTGGCTAATAAAATCTTCGTTTAACTCAAGCTAGACATCTCCTATTTTAGCTCTGCAACCATCAAACGTTAGTGTGAATTGTTGAGCTACTGTTGAATTAAAATCCTCGAACTTTTCAACAAAGACCTGCCATCCATTCCTCTCTAAGTCTTCTCGGGCATTATCAAATGATAAAAAAGTCTGGACAGTGTTGGGCTCAATTCTCACTATAGGGGCCATGGCTAACAACATGGAATCGACAAGGGATTCAGCGATAGGTTTTGACAGAACAAGCACAGAGCCATTGCCCTGAGCTTCCCCAACACAATGCGAAAAGATCTCGAAATGGTAGGCATGAGCGTTAATGCTATGCATGTGAAGAAAAATCGCATAGATCGAGGCCATGCAAATACATCATACCACGCTATACTTGGAATGACACCTCGGCCTAATGGTACACATAAAAAAACATAACAATTGAAAACCATCATATGCATATCCACGATTTGATCAAAACAATATGTCAAATAAACAATTGAATCAAAGACTTTATAAATCAAAACCATATTAACAATAGTCAAATGCTAAATGGGTGGTGGTTTAATACATATGTAACCAAGGTGTGTTCGAGACCAAGGGGTGGTAACCATGGAAACAACCATGTTCATGATAAAATAAGACAAATAGATGATAAACCATATGAACATTAACCATTTGATGAAATCAAACATGAATTCCAGCTGTGAGTTTTCACACTTGCAGTCATGAAAACGAAATCAAAAACCAAGTATGCAGAAAGTGACGGATAATGGTGTCGTTTAATGAGAAAGGTTGCGACGAGTAATGAGAGTTTAAAAACCCTGTGTAGGTAGCTTGTAAAAAATAGAGATTAATATGGCTTCCAACAATGGCAACACACTGGTAGAAGCAGTTATCTCTACCAAACAAACAAGTCCAGATTAGGATAATAAAAAAAGCTTCAACTCGAAAACAACCAAGAAATTGTTTGAACGTCATTATCAATCATAAAAAATTCCAGTTTCAGATTGCTTGTTACTTTAAAAGACAAAAACTGATGATAATCTCGAAAAAAGAGAGTCACGATGTTAAGGTTAAAATATTCAATACTGTTGACAGAGCCATTGCTGTTAGCAGATGTCCATAGCCTCAACAGGAATGCCATTTAACCCACTATGATATCTGTATCCTGCCAAGAAGTTTTAGATCAGAATGAAGGACATTTAAGGTCAAAATATATCATGTTTGAGAATTTCCATATACCTGACGAAGTTATCTTGGCATCATGCATGCATTTACCCACTGCCAGCAAACCTGTTCAGTATCCCGACAGGTTTACAAGCACTTCCCACAACTCTTTGAAGATTTATTTAGTTTTAAAGATATTTAATAGAGCGGGGTGGCGCTGAAAATCCTGATATTTTGGACATGTTTTAATAAATTACAGACCTTGAGAGAATTTTTTAACTGTCCTTCATTAAGATCTAGAGATAGTTTGTTTATAAACCAACCTTCGAAGGCGGGGAGACATCTCTGAGTTGTTCTCTTAAGGAACAAGGAAAGAATAAGAAGAAATTTTTATGAATGATCGTGAAAAGCTTCAGTTACAGATTGAAATCAAGAAATGCTTTTCAAACCACAAGCTTTCTTTAACATGGCTGCAAACTTCAAAAAAAAATTCATAATTGATGTTTTAGCAATCTTCGGTAGTCATTTCAGAGGAGAAATGTTTTTGTTCTCTTTGTCTGAAATAGTTCATGATGCAGGTATGTGTGTTTCAAAATAAAAAATGGTAAGCATAAGGGAAGAATCAAAGCAAAACAACAAATAAAAACAAAAAGAAAACAAAACAAAAATATTTACACAGTGTACACGGGATTGTCATCAGGTGAAATACCCTTTTAGAGCTTGGCCATTCATCGGATAGGTGTCTGGATGTCCCTCTAGATTCTGTAATTGGAAGGAGATGGGACCCAATTTCTCAGCAATCAAGAATGGTCCTAACCACAAGTTCTGAAACTTTGTATGCTCTCCTTTTCCCTCATGTTGTTTGTCCCATTTCAAGAAAAGGTCACCTACCTCAAAATTTCTGTCATAGGTAGAATTGGAATCAAACCATCTTTTGACAACGAGTTGATGTTGATCCAATTTCCGTTTCGCTTGAGCCCTTGCTTCTTCTAATTTTAACAACGCGTTAATTCGATTCTCCAAAGGGGGATAGTCCTCTTCTTGTATCTTCTGTGATAGCTGCAGAGAGTGAAGGAGAATATGTGGTGGCAGAATTGCCTCTCTGCCGTAAATGAGAAAGAAGGGTGAGTTACCCACAACAGTTTTTGGAGTCACTCTATCAACCCATATTGCGTTTAACAGTGCATTATGCCAATTTTTATGGTTTTCAGATACCGTTCTCTTGATAATTTTGATCAGATTTTTATTAGTTGATTCTGCCAATCCATTGCCTTGAGGGTAATAGCTGGCAGAATATTTTAGTTTAATTCCTTTTTCTAGAGTGAAATCACTCATCTCAAGAGATGAAAAATAGGAAGCATTATCAAATACCAGGTAGTCAGGGATACCAAAATGAGTAATAATATTTTATTTCAAAAAGGCTATTACCTAACTGGTATTTACATCTTTTAATGGGGTAGCTTCGGACCACCTAGCGAAGTAATCCATGGCTATCATGAAAAACTTATGCTGCTATGAGGATGGAAGATTGATCGGGCCTATAATATCTAGACCCCACTGCTGAAAAGGGGAGTCTACCGAAACAGGTTGCAGAGGGAAGGCTGGTTTCTGTATACGTCCAGATGCTTTCTGACAAATTACACACTTGCAACACAACGCATGAGCATCTTTAAAAAGTGTGGGCTAGTAGTAACCTACTCTTAATAATTTATGGGAAATGGTATCTCCACCAAAATGCCCACGAGCTTCTCCTGCATGTAATTCCAATAAGACCTTTTCTGCTTCATCTTTCTCAAGACAGCGCATTAGTACTCCATCAAAATTTTGACGAAACAAAATACCATTAATCATCTGAAAGGAAGCAGATTTTAATCTTAGCACTCTTATTTTTGTGGGATCCAGGTGATGGGGAGCTAACCCATGTTCAAGATAAAATTTTATATCATCATACCAGGGACTAACAGGGTTTTGTGCACAGCAAATTAAATTTTGGTAGTGTTGTCCTGGATTTGACATATCATTTTCCTCTTGCTGTCCTGCAGCTGAGTCAACGACTAAATTTCATAACCCCTGTCCTCTCACTATTTGTGCTGGGGTGATTTCTATGTCATAATCTTGCAAGGATGTGACCCAGTTTGCCCTTTTTTTGCCTAGTTCTTTCTATACTAACAGATTTCTGACGGCCGGGTAAGGGACAATGATTTTCGTCCTAGATTTCAAAAGATAAGATCGAAAGTTTTTTACTACTTTAAAAATAGCATAGGCTTACTGATATATTGTTGGGTAATTAAGTTCTGCCCCTTTGAAGGCTGAGCTCATAAAGGCAATTGGGACTTCATTGTTTTCAACATTCTTTTGAGTTAGGACAACGATGTAAGAGCAATCAGAAGCGAATGTGTAGAGAGTGAAGTCTTGAGAAAAGTCGGGGCTCATTAGAGAGGGAGCATCTATTATGGCCTTTTTTATTGAATTAAAAACCTGGTTTTCTAAAGGTCCCCAATGGTATTGTACATCCTTTTTTATTAGGTTTTGTAATGGTCTCATCATTTCTGAAAAACTGGGGATGAATCTCCTGACAAAGTTTATCTGACCTAAGAAAGATTGCATAGACTTTTTTGACGAGGGAGGGGGAAGTTTCGAAATGACTTGAGTTCTTTCAGGGTCGATAATCATCCCTTCGCTTGATACAATAAATCCTAAGAGCTTACCTTGTTCTACTGCAAAGATAGATTTTTTAGGATTCAAAGAAATGTCGTACTTACGACATCCCTGTAGAATGGATCTTAAATGAGCTAGATGATCTGCTTTGTTTTTCGAGAAGACAGTAACGTCATCCAGGCAAACTATGACAGATTGATTAATTAAGCCTCGGAAAGTGATGTCCATCGCTCTCTGGAAAGTGGCACCAGCATTTATGAGTCCAAAGGGCATCTTCCTATAAGCGTAGGTGCCCCATGGAGTGCGGAAGGTGGTTTTAAGTTGGTCTGGAGGGGGCATCAGGACTTGGTTATACCCTGAAAAACCATCCAATAAGGATAATATTTCAGAACCAGATACTTGTTGAAGGATCTGTTCCATGTGTGGGACAGGATAGTTGTCTTTATCAGACGCTCGATTAAGATTTCAGAAATCAACACATAGTCGGATTTCACCACTCTTTTTTCGGACAGGGACAAGATTAGAGACCCATTGTGTGTGCCTAACTGAGAAGATTATCTTAGCGTTCATGAGTTTATTTAATTCCTTCTTGACAGTAGGTTCGAGTTTTGCATGCATTTTCCTTAACTTTTGTTGAAAAGTTTGGGTTTGGGGTTTCATAGGAATAACGTGTTGTATGATGTTAGGATCAAAGGTTTTTAGGTCATCGTACTTCCAAGCAAAAACATCTTTGAATTCCTTAAACACTTTAATAAACGCTGTTTTTTCTTTTTCAGAACATCCTACCCCTAAATTAATGCACTGTGGATTGTCTTTAGTTCCCAAGTTTACTTTTTCATGCGTTAAAGAGGAACTATTCGTTTTACAGTTCACTGATTTTTTGAACTTGTCCTGAAGATCATAAAATTTTTCTAATCTAACTACAGATTTAGGGATAGAATTTACCATGTCTGATGAAGATTCAGGAGATCTTGGATCTGGTATTACTATGAAGTCACGAAGATTTTTGTCATGAGCACCTTCATCGATTATTGCACCCTGGAAAGTTTCTTCCATATGCAAGAAACTTATAATCTGTTGATCGTCATCGAAGACTCTCCAATTCGTGATGTTGTCGGGGATAGATGGTCTAAACAACAGTTCGACGGAGAATGAATTTGGAGATAAGCCTTTTGCAGGAAAGAGTTTCGAAGCTACATTAGCTAACAAGTCGGCTTCCGAATTATTCAATCTAGGAATAGAATTTATGTTAAATGCAAAAAACTTATTCATCAAATTCCATACCTTAGATTGGTAGCTTTTAAGGTGTGGAGATAAACAGTGGATAGAATTTTTTACCTGTCTAACCACAATTTCCGAATCTCCAAAGGCAGTCAAATTTTGAACGTTCATATCTAATGCTTTTCTGAGGCCTTGCAATAAAGCCTCATATTTTGTTGTGTTGTTTGTACATTCAAACTCTAACCTGCATGCAATCAGGGTTTTGTTACCTGTTGGATCAATAATCACGTAGCTCGCACCAGCTCCTTCTTTGGATTTTGACCCGTCAAAGTAAAGAGACCATATTTTATTTTTGTCGGGTGCATGTGACCATTGGGTAGAAGCTGGTGGCTGCATATATGTCAAAATTTCAGACTGTTGTTCCACATTAGTGATAGCGGAAGTTTTGGGCATGAAATTTCTGAAAAAGGTATCCATCCCTTGTATTTCAGGTGAATCGACAGAAGGTGTAAATGGCTCATTAGGATCATTTAAATATGTCACTGTGAACTTTAGGTAGTGTTCACGATTTACCTTGATTCTGTTGGGCTTTCCATTCTCGGGCAGCCACAAGTGAGACCAATCCGTCGCAAAATAGTTGTGTAGCTATTCTGACCGGTCTCTGCTTAAAAACAAACCATAAACTTATGGGATATCTACAACAATAATATCAATCACTTGATTAACTTTAGGGTTAGATGACAATCTTATAAGCACATTTCTCAATTCTCCTATAACTTTAACACTAGTTTGATCAAGCTGGATGATCTTCAAGGTGGATGGTTGAATTTCAGCATTAATCTTCTGACACACAAACCATGGCATTATGTTAGATGGCGCTCCTTAATATACCATACAGTTGTGCACGTTCCTATTGAGAATTTCAAAAGTTAACAAAAATGGAGGGACATTTTTGCAAGTACTAATGGTAGAAGCTTGTTGCTTTTTACTCGCAGCCTCTAAAACTAATTTATCTACATTTGTTACATTATTTATAGGAAGGTCTCTTTTCTCGTGAGAATCAAAAGTAGTGTTGGCAGATGGCTTTTGAGGAACTTTGGGATTGTTCTGAAAACCTTTGTTACTGCTTGGATTGCCACTTTTGTTGTTCTCTGCAATATTTTGTAGCATTTTTTATAGAAGAAACGGGAAGTTTAATAATTCATAAATAGAAATATTATCCCTTAACTTTTTTATATCTTCAACCAAATCATAATCTAAGCTTGGGTTTACATAATTCTGTTTAGTCTCAGTTGGTCTAGACTATTTTGGGGGCAAAGTCGTAGTGATTTCAGAAGAAGGCTTGTTTGTCATCTTACTCCTAGTATTGTAAGGATGTACTGTTTCAAAATTAGCTTGAAAAATACTATCCAAGAAATGTCCAAAAATGTTCGGAGATGATTCATCTTCTTCTATTGTCTCTTGTTCTGCTACTTCTTCAGGGATCTCAGGAGGCATCAAGTTATCTTGTGCTTCTAGAATCGTTTGAATAGCGAATTGCAGGCTTTCTAGATTTAGGCCTTCAATATTTGAATTAGGTCGATTGGTGGGAAAAGGCTTCCTAAATGGGGGTTTGTAAGGCCCTTTGCTCGAAGAATCTTCTTCAGCTGTCCTTTTCAAATCTATAACTTGATTGGACAGTTTTTGAATGACTTTCTGTAAGTTTTCTAAATCTGAGCTTTCCGGTTGTGCTTTGTTTTGGGAAGGTCTAGGGAGGATTTCAATTTTCTTTTTGGAAGATGAACTAGT
Organism: Picea mariana; assembly: GCA_032191745.1. NCBI lineage: Eukaryota > Viridiplantae > Streptophyta > Pinopsida > Pinales > Pinaceae > Picea > Picea mariana. The sequence continues at coordinate 3,202 of JASDQU010683856.1, read as the reverse complement.
CTCTATTTCATTGCTAGTAGTGTCTTTTAAGCTGATGATGTCTTTCTTGATCTGACTGGCCTCTTCGAAGGCTTCTAACAACGTGGCTTTCTTAGATCTCTTTACCCAAATGGATATGATTTGATGTAAGGCTTTTGTATAATATGCTATGATAAGATTCTCGGCAGGCATCAAATCCATAGGGATTCGGTTCTTTAATGTTAACAATCTTTGATTAAAGTCTTTGATCTTCTCTTTGGGGTTCATTCTTAAACTAGAAAGTTCCATGAATAGAACTTCTGGGGACTTTTCATCTCCAAACTTCTCAAGAAAATCGGATTCAAACTTCTCCCATGACACGATGGTACGGGGATGTTGGGCAAAATACCAGGTAGAGGCATTGCCCTCAAAGGTGTAGGGAAACAATCTACAGACTACGTCTTTGTGCTCGACACTACGGAGTCTAATGGCTAACATAAACTTTTTGATTTGATCTTTGGTGATCTGTTTAGAGTCCATTTCAAATTTAGGGAGCCATTTCTCTAGGTGTTTGGGTAAGGGATGCTGAGGCCCAGGTATGGCCACTGCATCTTGGTCGAGCCAGGGTCTGGCGGGATTGTTCTAGTTGGCCATAGGTGTGGGTGGTGTCGAAGGTTGGGATGAGGAACTGCCTTCATCAGAGGATTCTTCTCCAGAAGAAGAAGGATATGAAGGAGGTGGTGATGGTGGTATACCAGATCCTCCTGCTGCAGGAGTGAGGATTGGATATGTAGGGTTTAAAGTGAGGTTAGTGGCTCCAAGTTGTTCTCTGATATCAGAGAAGTCTAATGGTTGGTCCAAAGGTCGGTTTGGCTGTCTTAAACGGGCAAAGGCACTGTGTGTTCTTATGAGAGATTGGCAAACAATCTCTTGTATGTCACCACCCATAGGATTTGAAGTTACTGGTTCAACTATGAACCATAGATCGTTGTTTGATGTGGTTGTTGTTTGAGGGACAATGTTGTCGTTTGAATGACTTCTAGTCACTATAGGTGAGCGGGTAGGTGGTGGAGGAGTCTTACAACCACCTCGTGCCATTAATAATTTTTAGGCCCTCCTTCAAGCGCCATTTGTTGACGGGCAAAATTGACCGCTCATCAACTGGAGGAGTGAATCCAGTCCAGGGTTGTCTACTTAACCCAAGCCGTTTGGATTAATCCACTGCGATAGGTTTAGCGGCTCCATTGGCCGATCTAAGTCCTAAGAAAGTGAAAAAAAAAACTAAAGAAGATAACTTAATGAAAAACAATAGCTGAAAACTATATACAAATCTACAATATACTTACAGTTCACTAACTAATATTTATAAAATAACTCTATAATATATCTATAGGATTATATCTCTAATATATGTATAATATTTACAAAATGCAAATTTTAATCTAAATCTGCGAAACTCAAATATGGATTGATTTATGACAACAAAACTATCATTCAGTCTTTTTGATTTTTTATAACTTTTATAAACAAGAAATGAAATAGCTAACTGTTGTTGGTCACTATAATTGCTTATTTAACTAAACAATCAAGTGCTACATAAATTGTCAACCCAGGGAAGTTTGTTTATTTCAAAGGTAACCACGCACTATATATGCTCAATCTCAAAAGCAACCTAGAGTTGTAGTAAAAATATATTAATCACACTTTGCCTTGAACAAACTGAAGTTCTAACTTGAATTACAGGAAAGCAATCTGCCTATTGTAGAGTTCAATGTTTAAAGAAATAATTGTCCAAAGAATCTTGGATTACATTAAAGAAATAACAGACTGGAAAAGAAATCCTTCAAGACACTGCAAAAGGAAAGACCACTATTCTATAACCAGAGAAAAAGACCCTATTCCCAAGAAGGAATCTTCAGCACCTGTTTTCGATCATCACACTCTCATGAACTCATTACTAATTGAAATGATTGACACACACTGAAGCCTGACTATCTCTAACAGAGAACAGGACCCTATTCCCTAAGCAGGAAACTTCAGCACCTGTTTCCAATTAGCACACTTTCATAAACTCATCACCAATTGAAATAATTGACATGCACTGAAGGCTAACTATCCCTAACAGGGAACAAGACCCTATTCCCAAAGAAGAAACCTTCAGCACCTATCCCTGACTATCAATATTTCATAAATTCACCAAACAGGATTGCTAGCTAGAATGACTAACAGTTACCCAAGCATGAATCATATGAAAACAATGTAACAGGAAGACAAAGTTCAGTAAAGTAGTGTTTCAGCAAAACAGAGTTCAATAAAGTAGTGTTTCAGCAAAACATAATTTAATCAAGGCATAAATAGAAATAACACTAACACACTATAAAGCTAATGGGTGAATCTTGTGAAGAAGGTGGGCCCTCCCTTCTCACAAGATTCACTTGAAACGAAAGGAACTAAAGAGAAATGCTCAGAATGGTCTTTTATTCATCTGTCAACTATGTTACATTACTATCTGAAGTAAAAACACGTCCCTCTCTGTAAATCCTTTCTTTGTAAAAACAGAAGATCCCCTCTAATGATGATTTCCTCTTATTTAAAGAGGAGAATCCCTTTGATACAATTTGATCAACAAATTACAGGTGTACATCTGAGTCCTATTCTTAGTCAGATCGACTTTCTAAACTGGAATAGGATATCCTAGTCTCCCACAACAGAATGCTATTACAAGTGTTGAGTGAGGTGTTTCTGTTGCGGCTGGAGTAATAGCTTATTTATTTGTCTTCTTTTTACTGTTGTTGTATGCTGTTTCAGCATCACAAATCGTGGGTTGTTTCAGCCATGGGATTTGCGTTCTGACTGTTTCGACAACTTGGTCTCAGGCAGCAACGATGGTTAATTCTAGCTAAATGTGCATCTGTCGTGGTCAATGTAACAATTTTGTGTTGTTGTTTCAGCATCATAGACCACGGACTGTGTAACAGCTTCTTCTGTGTGAGTTATTGTTTCAGCATCGTTGACCACAGAGAGTGTAGCAGTTGCTGTAGACCACAGAGAGTGTAGCAACTTCTTCTTGTGAGTTTTTGTTTCAGCATCGTAGTCCACAGACTGTTTCAGCCACAGGGTTTGTGTGCTTTAACTGTTTCAGCAACAGGCCTCAATGCTAATCTGCAGTTCGAACTGTTTCAACACTTATACATTTTTGATCAATGGTTAATTACAAGAGTCATGTAAAATTATATTCAAAATA
>JASDQU010683855.1:25848-37052 GCA_032191745.1 Picea mariana | reverse complement strand
GATTTGGTTGTTTCCAAATACAATAGGAAATCTCAGCTATAATCTAGGGGATTAAATAATGGAGTCAAAACCAATTCTTTCTTTAATGCATCAAGTGAACATTGTGTTGCCTCATTGCAATGAAATGGAACCCCCTTTTTCAAAAGATTCATAAATCCTTTCGTAATATTGGCATAGTTAGGTATAAAGCGTCGAAGGAAATTCTCCTTTCCTTGTAGACTTTGAAGTTGACGAATTGTGCACAGGGGAGGCAATTGAGTGATTCCCTCCACTTTCAAAGGGTCAAACATGATCCCTTTAGTTGAAACTATAAAACCAAAAAGACGTCCTCAAGTTGCGCATAAAAAACATTTATGCGGATTTAACTGGATTCAATAGTAATGACATCTCTCGAAGACTAGGAGGAGGTCTAACTGATGTTGAGCTATCTTGTGAGAGTGAGCTATGATATCATCCAAAGAAGCCTCCACTATATGCTTCAAGTCATGGAAAGAAAACATCATGGCCCACTGAAAAGTGGCTCCAACATTTTTAAGGCCAAAGGACATCTTCTTGTAAGAGACGGTTCCCTAAGGACAAATGAAAGTTGTCTTCTATTGGTCTTCTGGTCGTATTTCAATCTGGTTATACCCCGAAAAACCATCCATGAACAAAAAAATCGTGTTCCCTACGCATTCATTGAGCATATGATCGATGAATAATGTAGGGAAGTTATCTTTTGGACAAGATTTATTCAAGTCCCGTAAAACCATACACACTCGAATTGTGCCCTATTTCTTATCAACCAGAACCGGATTGGACACCAATTCCATCAAAGGAACTAGGTAAAAAATCCATATTTAAGTATCATCTCCACCTCATCTTTAATTGTTGCTGCTTTCCTTGGATTCACTGGTCACAACTTTTGTCGAACCGATTTCGTGTTCTTGTAGGTTTGAATATCATGTAGAATGATTCGAGGATCTATGTTAGGCATTTCCTCATATGACCAATCAAAAACATCTCTGAAATCCTTAAAAAGTGTCATGTACTCATGAATTTCTTCTTGAGATCATTATGCCCCAATAAAGACATTTTATACAACATCAGGGGTCCTATAAATGTTAATGGGAATGGTTTCTGATATATTTACCATATTTCCTTCGATGTAGATACCATGCCTAGCCAAAGGATTTATCGTCCGATTAACACTCCTACTTACGGTTTACTTGAATTATCTGTTTTCCACATGAATAATATCGGGGAGTAAATATGATCTATGGTGCAAATCCTCCCATAGCTTCTCAACTCCAGTCATTTCCTCAATAAGAGCTTCATCTGAGGGCAATATGGTATCAAGAAAATCCTAGGAATTTGAGGAATTTTGAGCCCAAATAGGCTCTGGAAAAAGATCGTCCTCCATCATCAAAGGTGTTTGATATGAGTCTGTAGGATCTTGTTGTATAGCTTGATAAGAGACTTTCACTGCAGATAGTGGCATAGCCATCCCGACATCTGTGTGGCCCTCAACCGAATCAAATGACGAGGGTAACACTGTTGGCACTAGGATGAAGTGGAAAGAAGAATGATTGTGGGAAAGAAAGCATGCAGAAAACTGAAGTAACAACTGGAAAAGGAATAGCACGTGCGCATGCAAGAAAGCATGCATAAAAGAAAGCGAAAACTGGAGGAAGAACAACATGCACATGGGAGAAAGACCTAACGTAAGAAGGGTTAGGGTTTTGGTAATATTCTGTAAATGGTGGAAGAGCCCGAAATGTTTAAATATAGATACAAAAGTATCATATAGGGTTGATTTGTTGTTGATTGTTGGTTTTTGTTATTTTTATTGTTGTTGAGAGTCGAGATTCAAGGGTTAGGTTTTGGAGACTGTAACCACGTAGGAGTGTAGGTGATATGTAATGTTTTTAGATGTATGAATCGATTTTGTAAGACATTGAGAAAATGATATACAAGGGAAGGTAGATTTGAGGATTAGACTGCAGGTTGTGGAGCTTGGTGCGATCTAGTTCGCCTCCCAGAGATCTTACCCAGTTTTGTGGAGGATTGTAAGTGCATGACACCAGAATTGGAGAACTACCATACTAAAAGAGCCAAGAGCCAATTCTTTGTGGACGTAGCCCAGGAGGGGTTGAACCACAATAATACTTGCGTAATGTGTTGAATGTATGCATGTATCTATTTTCTTTCAGCAGTTAATGGTTAAGTTTAATGAATGAGTTAATACATTGTTAGGAATCTGTTTATCATTTGCTGGAATTAAGTGATGAAATAGACGTATGAGATATCAAGAAATAAGTAGATTACAGTAACGGCTCACGGTACAGGGCCTTAATCAAGAAAACCCTATCCCCTACTCTATCCTAGGATGTAAACACTCGAGTCTTACGGTCACCCATTTAAAGCTATCTTGGGTGAGACTGCGCAGTACCTTCTGGGTGTTGTGTTGACTTCTGGTTTACCAGGAGGGCCGATAGTTTTAGAGGCTAAATGACATGAAACATGGGTTAATAAATTAGACAACCCAAGAAGGAAAGTAATAACCAACAAATCGTTCTGTTGCTGTGTTAAGAGGAACAAGAGAGGATTGAGTAGATGTGATAAAATGAAAAAGAGCTCAAGAAGCGAAACAAAAGAGAAATGAGATGTTAGAAGGGAATGTTGAGACCTTGGAATTCCATGAGAGAAGAAATCGAGGGCTGGTTGAGAACCAAAGAGCTAGAGTTTGCATAGAAAGACAATAGAAACCCTAGAATCACACCGCGTAGATACCTGGATAAATACGTATTTACGGACTTACACAAAATCTTTTTCTGTGATTTTTTGCATCTAATATAGGAGTGGATCTTAAGCTTAAAGGATAACCATGTGATGAACTAGATTTGATAGATAGATTGGAATCCAGTACAGATCCAACAGTTGTAGCAGGTGAACAACAAATTCACCCGCGCAGTCGATTTTTGGCTTGACAGTATTGTGGCAGGCTTTATCATAGAATTTGCAGTAGACACAACAAAGTCAAACAGTGCAACCGAGAAAGAGTTCCTACGAGGACCCAGAGGAAGGTACATTCGATCACTGTATACTTCTATTAAGATACCACTGTATAACAAAGGTGTAATGACAATGGAATCAAACAACTATACTTCCCTGCGTGCATGGGGGAAGAGGGGAAGCACTGACAGAGACAGGAGGAATGGAAGGAGGGAAGGATAAAGAGAATAAGGAGGAGGAACCCTTGGACTCGATCTTGATGAATGACGACCAACTTAAGTGGATCTTTGTGTCATCAGGAACGACGTGTAGCAGAGCACCCTACCAATATAAGGTGAATACCAAGAAGAGAGTCGTAGTCGAGAGGGAGGGCTTGGACAACGATGAGGAAGAGGTAGAGGATCTCCAAGCTATGGAGTAGATTGAGGAAATCTTGCACGCCACATATGAGAGGAAAGAAGAGGCCCAAGAATAGGAGGAGAAGGCAACCATCCATTTCATATTAATGTCAGTGTGGAACCCATAAAACCATGTGCGACCAATACACCAAAGAGAACACTACCGTTTAGACAACCAAAGTTCGGAGGAATTCCAACAGCAGAGAATACATCTACACAAGGAGAAACAACTAGAGGAGCCATTTTAGGTAGCCTTAGTCAAGTATCTACACTGCACATAGGAGGGAGTAGCTCAGTATTTGGAATGGCAGGACACAATCCTACTATCAGATTACCATATTTTTAAGGAGAAGCAACAAAAGACCCTGAGAAGCATTTGTTCATTTGCGTGAAGATCTCGGAAGCAAAGCAGGTCACTAATGAAGACACCAAACTCACGCAACTAGCGATCACACTAACAGACCACACACTAGAATGGTACATGAGTCTAGACACGAATAGTGTTCCCAAGATGACAAGGACACTGGACGACATTAAGAAACTATTGATAAATGAGTTCCAAAAGATGAGCTCAAAGGATCAGTACATGAATGAGATGATTGAAATAAGAAAAAAACCAGGTGAATCGGTATGGGAGATTGATCAAAGATTCAAGCGATTAAAAATAAAGTTAAAATGCCTTATGACCGATATGCAGCATCGACACTTGTTTTTCAACTCACTACTCCCACACTTAAAATATCCATTACGAAAACAAAAGTTTAAGACACAGGCAAAGGCTATGAAGGCAACCTTGCAATTGGAAGAGAATCGGTACTAGCAGATGGACCTAGCCATCGAAGAACTGAAGGAGGATTTGAAGAACTTAACATTTCAATTGAACCAGAACAAGAAGAAGGATAAACGAGAAGTTGTTTGGTGCACCACCTGAAGGACGGAAGGACACCATGAGAATGAATGCCCAACATTCTCACAGTATATGGAGATGGGGATGCCAAACCCACTACCACAGGGAGGATTATGGTGCAAAATATGCAAGAAACTGGGTCACGACCCTTACCATTACACGATGATGCAGAAATACCAAAAAGTCTCGAAGAAATCATATTGCACCTTTTGCAAGTCAGTTGGCCATGACGACAAAGATTGCAGAACTATGGAGCTAATGCCGGAAAGAACATCAGGCACATACAGGGTACAGGCAGAAATGATGACTAGGCAAGCAACACCACAGTTCAATCCATCCCCAACCCCATACAACACTGTGTAGTAGTACTATAATATTGTGCCACAACCTTACAATAACATGCATCCACAGTACAACCCAACACATCCCCAGTACAATACCGCACAGTATAATTAGGGACCACGGTATAACGTTCTATGAGGTGATCATGCAGCTTATAGAGGAGCAGGATGAGCCAGAGGAGGTTTCAAACGTGGTAGAGGACCAATCACATGTCACAATTGCCAGCAACTAGGACATTATACATGGGAGTGCCCACTGCCACCAACAACCTGTATGTATTGTCGCGCATCAGACCATGATACAGAGGAATGTCTGACATTACTCATAAAGATATACGAAAAAAAGATTCAAAATAACCAAAATGTTCAATGGATTTCAGCCGAAGCAAGGGATGACGGATGGAACATCAACATAGTCACTCGAGGAGGAATGAAAACAGGAAAGGATGTAGTTCAACAGGAACCAGCGCAAAACCAATGGGTAAAGAAGAACACTGACCCCAAGAAGCAGTTCGACACACATAAGGAGAAGGAGATCTTTACAGAATCTCGACAAGAATTCTAGAAGGAGGACATAGCGTCGACTGCACAATAGATCAAGGAAGCTCCGGAATACGAAATACTGCCATCATTGGACCATACCAAAAGAATACAACCCAAGGAACAAGTAAGTACTATTAAAGACTTTTTGCAATCATGCATCAAAATGTTAAGTGATCCTTCATCTGTCAAAATATTGCAAAATATCCTAGAAAAATGTAGTAGCGAGACAGAACAAAAGCCAGAATTGAAAACTGTCAACCACCTACACACAAGAACAAGAACAAGTAGGGAATTTAGACTAAATTTTAACATTGGGGATTTCAATATGGGAGATATTATACTAGATATAGGATCCAAAGTGAATGTACTACCAAAAGATACATGGCAATGCATGGGAGAACCTACACTGGGATACTCAATTGTTCAATTAAAGCTAGCAAATCAACATAGAGTCCTACCAATAGGTAGACTGAAAGGATTGACGATAGATCTGGATGGTGTGCGCACTAAGCCAGACTTTGAAGTCATCGAAATAGTAGATGACAAAACACCTTACCCGATGCTACTTGGTATGGATTGGGTGTTCGACAAATAGGACATAATTAATTTAAAAACTAGAAAAATGACATTTGAGTCAGGGGACTACAAGGTCGTGGCCCCACTTGACCCATCAGAAGGTGAGAGGTTCGTAGAACCCACCTGTATGGATTTAGAAGATATCAACTAGTTGTACATAATGATTGTACGCGATGCAGACTATATAAACCCAACTACAGATGGGGTACTCAGTTGGTGGAGTATTACTTCATGCACAACAGACTCAAACACCGGGTTAGAAAACTGAAAACAAAGACTACGTGAAGTATCCACGAGAAGGTGTGCCAGAATAGACTGCGCAGTAAGGTGGATTGGCACAAAAATCAGAGAATCACCCAGTTTTCATGGGCTAAATGATTTGGAAACTTTCTTGACACAATATGAAGATGAAGTATTAGAAAACTAGAGATTGCTAGCACTAGATTTAGCACTAAAGGATATACCCGCAAGATGGTGGGGTACACACAAAGAGACTATCACATATTGGTACCAATGCAAATGATTACTGCGCATAAGGTTCAACGCAGAACATATATGTAACAAACGAAAGGAATATGATGGACTAGGCACACCAGCAGAACACTTGGAGGTGTGTAAAACGCTATGGAAAATGATGCCACCAGAGGAATGGTCTCACCACTTCATTCACACTTTAGAGGGCATACCAGCTAATTAGTATACGGACCATGAAATGCGTAAAGGAACCAAGACATGGGCGACACTCCAACAGAACGTTACAGTCACTTTATCATTCGAGCATGAGTACCCCAAAATAAATGCAGCCCTGAAACGGATCAGAAATGTAATATTCATTGAAGAACTGGAAGTGGAAGGTATCACAGAGGTACAATGACGGAATAAGAAGACAGTCAAGGAACTACTGTCATGCTACCATGTATAGGAGGAAGCACCAGATGAAGATGATACGTGCGATATTCAGATCGAAGAAGTCGAAGGTGAGAGAGATGTGGAAGGACCACCCTTAGAGTCAGAGGTCATCTCTGCACCAATCAAGATAAAGAAGGTTAACATAGGGATCGCCGAGTAGCCCAAAATGGCCAGTATTGGAGATTACTGGGACGAACAGACACTAGAAAGAATCACAAAATTGTTGTGTGAATACAATGACCTTTTTCCCACAACCTTTACAGAAGTGAAAGGAATATCCAAAGAATTGAGAGAAATGAAGATACCACTCAGATCTGATGCGAGACCCATTAAACAAAGACCATATAGACTGAACCCCATCTATAAATAGAAAGTTAAAGATGATATCAACAGGATGCTCGAGGCTGGCATCATCAAACCAGTCAAAGAATCAGAATGGATAAGCCCGATGGTAGTACAGGAAAAGAAACAGGGAAGAGGGATCTGGATATGCGTCGAATTGAGGAAGTTGAACGATGCATGCCTGCACGACTCATTCCCCACACTGTTCACGGATGAAGCACTTGAGAACGTAGGAGGCCACGAAGCCTACTCATTCACCGATGGATTCTTAGGATATCATCAGATTAAGATAGCATAGGAGGATAGACACAAGACCACGTTCATGACAAAATGGGGATCTTATTAGTATACAGTCATGTCGTTCGGACTAAAAAATTCACCTGCGATATTCTCCAGAGTGGTCATCGCAGCATTTAAGGAATTCATCCACCAATTTCTCGAGGTATACCTAGATGATTGGACGATTTATAGCTTGTTGAAAAACCATGTGGAAATTTTACGGTTGATGTTAGAATGATGCAGACAGTGCCAAATATCATTGAATATCAAGAAATGCATATTTGGAACACCATTTGAGATACCATTGGGACACATAGTATACAAACAAGGTTTGCTAGTAGATCCGACCAAAATCGCAGTCATTGTTAACCTACCAGCACCAAAAACAGTCCGCCAACTAAGAGAAATGTTAGGACACACAGGCTACTACAATAAATTTATCAAAGGCTATGCGTAGATCACAACACCAATGGAAAAATTGTTAAGAAAATATACAAAGTACTAATGGAATGACGAATGGAAACATGGTATGGATACCTTGAAGGAAAAAATGGTTACTGCACCTATATTAGTATTTTGAGATTGGGAAAAGACATTCCATGTTCATGTTGATGCATCAACAATATCACTTGGAGATATATTAGCACAACTAGGAGTAGGAGACTTGGATCGCTCGATAGCGTTCACAAGCAGGATCACCCGATAACGTTCACAAGCAGAAAACTATCAGACTTAGAAAAAAATTATAACACGACAGGAAGCGAAGGCCTAGCTATGGTTTATGCACTACAAAAATACAGACATTACCTATTGGTAAAACACTTTAATATGTTTATAGATCACTTATCCCTGAAATACCTAGTCAACAAGCCAGTGTTGGGGGGTGAGAATCTGTGGATGGTTATTTCTATTTCAAGAATTTGACTTTGAGGTAATAGTTAAACCAGGATAACTGAATGCAGGGCTTGACCACCTATCGAGGGTCACAAATGGAGAGGAACCAACGAATTTAGAAGAAAAATTTCCAGATGCACAACTATTCTCAGTACAGATTGTTGAAGAATACTTCACAGAGATCATCCAGTACTTGAGCACAGGTACTGCGTCACAAGTATATACCACTGCGCAGAAGAAGAACCTGGTAGTATGCGCAACCAACTATCAATTGATAGAAGAACATCTATACAAGATGGGTGCAGATAACATTTTACGAAGATACGTACTAGACCAGGAACAACCAAGAACTTTAGCAGAAGCCCATGAGGTAATAGTACGAGAGAATTATGTAGGAAAAGATACCACGTAGAATGTAATACGTGTAGGATTATGGTGGCCAACGATCCACATAGACTCGAAAGAGTACTGTCAGCAATGTGATGTCTGTCAAAGGGTAGGAAAACCCAACAGAGGGGACGAGATGCCACTACGACCACAGGTGACACTTCAGGCATTCGACAAATGGGTAATAGACTTTGTGGGACCAATTCACCCACCAACCAAGAGAACAAGGGCGAGATATATTATCACTGTGATAGAATACTTAATAAGATGGGGCAAAAGTTGCATTAGTAAAAGATTGCAACGCAGAGACAACTGCACATTTTCTGTTTGAACAGGTAATTACTAGATTTGGGTGCCCAAGGATTTTGATGAGCAATCAAGGAATGCACTTCATAAACAACACCATCCGAGCGATGCTCAAAGAGTTTGAAGTTCATCACCAAAAAAGAAAACTGTATCATCCATAGGAAAATGGCATGGTAGAAGCCTTCAACAAAATTCTAGAGAATGCCTTAACAAAGATATGTAATGCCAACAGGGACGATTGGGACCTCAAGGTACCAATAGTATTATGGGCGTATAGAACTACATGCAAAAAGTTGACATACCACACACCATTCAAAATAGTCTATGGTCAAGAAGCAGTAGTGTCGTTAGAATTTTTAATACCTAGTCTACGTGTAGTAGCTATCACACACATGATAGAATAAGGCGCAACACAGGAAAGACTGAATCAGTTACTGTCAATTGAGGAAGACTGAATCTTGGTAGGATTCCATCAACAAGTACAGAAAGAAAGAGAAAAAGATTGGCATGACCACCACATCAAGAGGAAAACTTTCAAGGAAGAAGATCTAGCATTGCTCTATGACAGTAAATCATTGTATCACCCAGGAAAGCTGAGAATGCATTGGCTATGACCATATGAGGTAAAATCTATCACGGATGGAGGAGTTGTATAGTTAATAGATCTAGCAGGTGCATAACTCAGAGGAATGATAAATGGGAGCCAACTGAAGCTGTACAAGGACAGTTGACCACTCACCGCGTAGTAAACAAAACAAAAAACAAAAAAAAAATAGAAAATAGCCTAAAATAGGACACAATAGTAGTGGTGCAAGAGCCTTAGAACAAAGAAGAAGAAACCCACTAGGAAATACCACAGAACATATTGAAGTAGTCGTGGAAGTGAACAGAATGACACATCTTTTGGGAGTAGAGGAGAAACCAAATGAGACACAAGCACCAGACTTAGGTCACCCAACTGAGGAGACCACTGGAACTACCTAGGCTTGGCCATAGTGGATGATAGGGAACCAACTGGGAGTTTCTGGAACTTCAAGCCAACCAACACAATGGGAGGACTGAGTTCATATACCGATCTCACCTCGAAAGAAACCAACTCCAAAGATTGTGCTACCTTGCATACCAGAGGGAGCACAAGTGGAACCGCAACTATTGGGTCACATCGGGAAGCTCAAGTATTCTGACCATGACGTAGAAGATGAAACCAAATATCCAGAGCTTGAACCATAGGTCTTTATGCAGAAAATAGTCATGAACCAAATCATAAAAACCATCACTCAGCCACACCAGTGGGCAACTAGATTGGACATAACAGGAATTCTAGGATTGCTGAAGATACCACACTTTGATAGAGGCCAATATGTGTTGGCATGTGTCAAGCAACTGTTAGCAGTTATACATGGAGGGGATGTATGGCTGGACAAAACCGTCCCCATAAATGTTAAACTTATCGTGCAGATAACAGGACTTCCCACCTGGGGTATGGATCCCGTGCTAATTTTGGATGATAAGTCCAAGGAAAAAACATTGGTAGAAGAGATGAAGAAGAAATATGGCACCTGTTACATGTCAAAATTACTCAACTGGATAAGTGTCGCATATTCCTCTCAATTGTCGTAAGTGTCGCATCTTCCTTACAACTTTCGCAAGTGTCGCAAGTTGTTCACAAGTGTCGCAAACGTTGTTCAAGCATACTTCCATGCCGACGACACTAAGGAGGCACTTAAAACATCTCATGTACTTGATTTGGAGAAGAGGAATTGATTATTTGAAGTCAAAGAACTCTTGACACCTGAGAAGAGCTCTGAAACAAAGGTTCTGAGGGGGAGCACTCCCCTATATCAGTATTAGGAGTGCTGGCGCCCCCCTACAAGGCTTCAGGGAGCGTTATAATGCTCCCCTGCCCTTCTGAAGGAGCGCTACACACTTTTAGAGCGTTGGCGCTTCCCTAAAGCTTTTCAGGTAGAGCTACAATGCTCTGATGCCCCTTTTGTAGGAGCGCTGTCTAAACTGAGGCAGTAGTTGGCTCGTTGAGGAGAATAAGGGGAGGATATTTCAAGATTAGAAGGCAGTTGCATTCGAATTCTTGGTTCCATCAGAGGATCCCTGATCTAAGGAAGAGGTTCCTCAACTTGTTCTAAAGATAACTCAAGAGGTTAAGCTCCTCTAAACCTATATAAGCAAGCTCTATGATGGGAAAAAGGGGAATCACACCAAACTTATGATCTCATAAGTGGTGCTGGAACGGGGAAGAATTGCTAGCATGAAACCTATGATCTCATAGGAAACAAAGTCATCCAAAGGAGAGTGATCAGTGAAGCTGCTATT
>JASDQU010683855.1:0-11594 GCA_032191745.1 Picea mariana | reverse complement strand
AGTGGTCGTATCTTGTTTGTCTATAGGACTCAGCGAGGAGCAAAGGATCAGAGCGCAACTCGGAGCGTGCAGGGAAAAATGTCGATAAAAGAGGTACTTCTGTTCTCCTTCCTTCTCGTGTGTTAGTTTGGATAGATTTGAAAGGAAGTTAGTGTCCACGTTAAGCATTTTCTGTCTTAGAGTTAGGGTCAACCTTTTCGAGGTGATCTACCTGTCCGCAGGGAGATTTTCCTACAACAGCACCGATAGGGGAACAAGAGGCATTATAATCAAATGGATCAACAATGTTGTGACGCAATTGTGCACAAAAATATTATCCTGCAAATTGCTAAGAAAATGCTGTAAAGACGAAGTACCAGCAGGAGTCATTGTTGTTGCAACTCAGTGCGCAGAAGGCACCGCCATGAACTGGGCACCATACCTATCAAACTTGTTCCAAGTAGACTGCAAATATGCACAGGACATAGGTACGAAATTCCATTACTCATGGCTAATCACTCTCATAGGTTTCATGGGATGGCAAGGACCAGAACACGTTGTCTTTTGTACCACACCACATCAAGGAGGAGCAAGATATCGCATCCTGAGATCCACACCACTAGCCAAGCATAAGAAGGAGAATGGAATCATATTTGAATCTTACCTATGGGAGATACAGGAAGTCATAAGTCGAGCATGGATAATAACACCAGAGGCTGTCACATGATACAAAGGCATTGCCAATTTCTGGGTTAGGTGACAAGCCATGTGGATACAACCAAGGCAGAACCCAGATAAACAGTGGCTACAGATGCACTAATGCATCATCGAGGGTGATATCGACATGATCATCAACGAATGGCATGATGAATGGAGGAGTCCAAGTATACCTAGATAAGTACCGGGACAAACAACAAAAGGAGGGGCTGCGTAGGCGGAAACACAGCCTCCAAAAATCCCAGTACCCAAGAAATGAAGAATGGACCAAACCAAGTCGAATATGGTAGAGGACGACTCAGAACATCCAGGGACCCCAAAGGGGAGGAAATAAACCACTCAACCAACCAATGGACAGTGGAAACCGGCTAAGGGAGCATAGGAAACCGCATCGAACCCCATCACACAGGAACCGGGGGGAACTAAGAGACCAACAGTACAGGAAGTAGGAGAGCGTAATAAAACAAAGGCACAACGACCACCACCGAACTATACAATCACGGAGGATGATGGTGAGATGATTTCCAGAATGGTCCAAGATTGCCTTGTAGAGGATTTCAGTCATGCAACGCACCACAGGGATAAACTACAGAAGGAGCTGATAGAAATGGGACAACTCCTTAAGAAACTCGGGGAAGCCCAGATCATGAGTAGTAGTAGAGGCATAAAGCCATCAATCACACAGACCACAGAAAGGGTGGAGGTAGAAGAACACGAGCTAGTTCTTTCGATCCCAAACACACATTCCATGGTCTACATAAAGCCTAGCATATTGTGAATGGATGAAATTGTGGGACAGACACCATTGAAGGATTTGGATCATATCCAATTGGTCTTGACACAGATGCCATCAAGAGAATTATACAAACTATAGGTTAACGTCGACTATGAGATGCAGTCGCAAGCACATAAAAACTTAGTTGATCTACAAAAAGAAACAAAGAAGTGGGAAGTGATGGAAACAATTTGTGCGTAGGATAAATCAAAAACTCAGGAGGAGAAGGAATGTATAAATGAGATGAAACGTATAGTGGAAGAAATTTTTGGGAAACTTCCCACCATTGCGCAAGGAAATAAACTCCCAGCCACAGAAAATATCGACCAGATTGCGTAGGCAACTGATTAGTATCAGAAGGAGATCGAGACTCTCCGTGGACAGATTAGACTGACAACTCCACCAGTAGTGAAGGAGAAAAGGAATTAGGAAGAAACAATCCAACTGCAGGAGCTAGAAAAATAGGTTAGCACGGTAGTCGAATTGCTGGATAAAGTAGCACAACTTTGGACAAGGTTGGAAGAGGATCCACAGGTCCAACACTGGGACAAGGAGGAGGATAGAATCAATGCAACGATCCAAGAACTCAAGCAGTGACATAAGACCATACCAATTCTAGAATGTGTCAAGGGAATGCATGAGTTGAAGAAGATGTAGGCATAACTTATCACTGTGCAAACACAGAAACAAGAGCATCAGGCTCAATTATAACCGTTGCAGGAATGGGTAGCAAAAGTACTTGCACAGGTAGAAGAAGCCAAAACACAGACAACACAGACTCAGCTAGAATGTGCAGGACTGATGAGTGAGGAAGTGGCAACTCAGACAGTCGACACCATCAAGGAGAGAACTGCGCATGCACTAACAAAAGCAACAGAGTTGCAGGAAAAGTTCCAGACGATCACCAAGGAGATCAAGGAAGCATAGAGAAATTAGGTGACTCGGGACGAGTCACATGTCAGTGTTGGGGGCCTGTTGGAACTAGGTCGAAGTGGAAAGAAGAACGATGAAGGGAAAGAAAGCGTGCAAAAAACTAAAGTAACAACTGGCAAAGGAACAACATGCACACTTGCAAGAAAGCGTGCACAAAGGAAAGCGACAACTGGAGGAAGAACAACATGCGCATGAGAGAAAGACCTAACGTAAGAAGGCTTAGGGTTTTGGTAATATTCTGTAAATGGATGAAGTGCCCAAAATGTATAAATATAGATACGAAAGTATCATATAGGGTTGATTTGTTGTTGATTGTTGGTTTTTGTTATTGTTATTGTTGATGAGAGTCGAGATTCGAGGGTTAGGTTTTGGAGTTAAGTTTTGGAGACTGTAACCATGCAGGAGCATAGGCGATATGTAATGTTTTTAGCTGTATGAACCGATTTTGTAAGCTGTTGAGAAAGGGAGATACGAGGGAAGGTAGATCTGAGGATTAGACCGCAGGTTGTGGAGTCTAGTGCGATCTAGTTCGCCTCCCAACAATCTTACCCAGTTTTGTGGAGGATTGTAAGCACACGACGTTGAAATTGCAGAACTACCATAATAAAAGAGCCAAGAGCCAATTCTTTGTAGACATGGCCTAGGAGGGGGTCAACCACAGTAATACCTGCGTAATGTGTTGAATTTATGCATGTCTCTACTTTCTTTCAACAGTTAATGGTTAAGTTTGATGAATGAGTTAATACATTGCTAGGAATCTGTTTATACTTTGTTGGAATTAAGCAGTGAAATATACGTATGTGATTTTAAGGAATAAGTAGATTACAATAATGACTCATTGTATAGGGCCTTAATCAAGAAACCCCTATCCCCTACTTTTTCCTAGGCTGTAAACACATGAGTCTTACAGTCACCCATTTAAAGCTATCTCGGGTGAGACTACGCAATACCTTTTGGGTGTTTTGTTGCCTTTTGGTTTACCAGGAGGGCCGATAGTTTTAGAGTTGGAACCCCGAATGACATGAACCCTGGGTTAATAACTCAGTAACCAATAAACACCCATGGATCTCATATATACGATGCTTTGAAATAAATGACTCTTGTAATAGGAGTCGGGGGACTCGACTTTTGGTAGTCGACTAAGGTGGCATGAATGTAGGACATCGGTGATGAAAAATCAAGGTACCCATAAGAGAAGGATACATTCTAACACTGATGCTCTCAGTTTTCGACTGAGAGTTCTCAATCCACGGATTTGTGGATCATTGATTTATCGTGGAACTAGAACAATTAAAATCCATTTGATAAATAGTCACAATCCTTCCCTCATGGGGAAAGCATAAAATTTGAAATATCGATGAGACGACAATTGTCATTGCGTAAGTCCACTTACTTCCCAATAACAAGTTATATTCGACCGGTCCGTTGACGAATTCTACTTCTACAGAAATGGTCTTTACACTTAACTAAACTGGAAAAGAGGAAATGAGTTCGTGTAGTCTAAATGAACATTCATCAAACGTGGTTAACAATGTAGGAGAAGGTGATAGTTCTGGAAAGTTAATGGATTTCCAACATGTCATGTACATGACACAGGTCAAATCCCCCTCATCGACCATAGTCCTCTTGATCACATGATTCTCATAAATCACATTGATCTAGAAGGATACATGGTAAGGAAGGTGCGGTTTGACATTAAAAACATCAAACTTGATAACGAGTAGGCTGGAAGGATCCACCGCTCTGATCACGGAAAGAAATGCAATGTGTTGCTTAAGGAAATTTTATATCACCTCAAGAGAAGACATCACATACGTCATTTGAGCTAAATCCTCAATGATAGAGTAATTGGGCGTGACTCTAGAATTAGGGTTGTGTGATTCTCTTTTGTACACATCTTTCGGTATGCACATCATCGTTTCCTTCTCAGGTTTCTCTATGTGAAGAGGTCGTTGAGGATCAAAAGTCTGCTTTCCTTTCATTGATGACTCTGGATTACTATAATCGTGAGCCCTGGTCATAAAATATACCTCCTCTTCATTTGTGTGGTTGGCCATGTTAACGAAGTTGAACAATTCATCAGGAAAAGTTGCACTTGGACTGTCCCCTCGCATGCAAGAAGTGGAAGAGCCAACCTACATGTTTTTCCCTTGCGGGAATTGATTTTGTAATATAACAGGTTGTTGTTGTTGTTGTTGCAACTTTATCAAACGTTGGGCCTCTTCCATGTTCAAGAATTGATGAGTGAGGTGGTCGTCCCCACAAATATTGCATGTGAACGTCACCTTTTTCTTTTCACACTTTTCCCCCTTATCATTCTTATTAGATATTTTGTCACTACCCACACTACCCTTTTTTCCTTTGCATGCATTTTTCTCTCTGGGTTGTTGAAGACCCTTTTGAGTCTTTGATTGCACAATATGTACATCCGAGGACTAGGTTGTGGGGGTGGTAGATCTAGAGGTTGAACCAACCACAGTTTGTTGAATTGAAAAATTATGCATTTGGTTAGAGAGAAACAAACAATGCCATCGACATGTGGTCTCGACTTCGGTTTCTCTAAGTCAAGGGTTGATTGAGGTGCATTAGGAATAATCTTGTAGAGAATTTTAGATTGAGAGTAAATGAATTCCAATTGTTGTGACTAAATATTTCCTTCGCTTTTGAAAAGACCCATGAAGTGGATGCATCCTTAGAAATGTAGGGGAGTACCAACTTCAAGAACCACTCAAGCTCTTTTGTTTCCTCCATTCCCGAATATGATCGAATATGTGAGTAGCATTATTTTGTTCAAAGTTTTCCAAAAGATATGTTCCGACGTCATACCAGACAAGGAGTTAGAAGTGGTTGAGAGAAACCATGGCAAGGTCGCCAAACGTCACATACTTTGACCTATCCAGTTCAATATACCATTTCAAAGTGACCCATGTGAGGGTACGTTGGAATAAACATAACTAGATCGATTCATAGTTTAAAGAATTTGACAAGCACCATAAATGAAACATCATAATGTGGTCCTACGAATATTCACCGCTCCTCCCCTCAAAATTTGAGATTTCTGAGGAAATTTTGGTTGGGACAATAGGCTAGCTCAAGTGATGAAAAATTGATCATCAACTTAGACAAGTCTGGAAAATGAAGAGTTTCTAGAAATGGTAACCTTGGTTGCATCATTAACTAATTAACAATTTGAAAAGAGGGTCCTAGATTGTAACTGGCACTAGGTTTCCAGTAATATTTTCTTGATGGACCAAAGATTTGGGTAAAACCTTATTGTCTCTAGTTGAATGGAGGATAACCTCCATCCATATGATTTCTAGATGGAAACGTAGAGTTTCCTCTGGTCAAACCCCCTTGTGAAGGGACTTTCCCTTGCATGGGGTTATATTGATCGAGAAATGGGTTTCCCCCTGAAAACATCTCTTGTGAAGGGAAAGACCCTTGCGTGGGATTCCAATGAGCTTGGACGGGATTTCCCCCCCATGACACTATGGATGTGGAAAAAGGATTTCTCCTGAATCCATCGTATAATGTGGAAATGGATGGCATGATGAAAACACCCGTAGAAGCGCTCCATCTCCTTAAGAGGTTAGGATCGGGAGATAGGAAATACCTTCCCCCAACGAATGGGAATGATGGAGGAATGTGACCTCCACCCCAATGGATCTCCTGGTAGGTAATTGAAGAACTCCCTACACCAATGTTAGATACTTGGGACATTGATTAGGAAACAATCCATGCATTAATCATTCCCATTGATAGCATATCGAAAAAAAAAGAGTTTGTCGTCGACGGAAATGACATGGCTACACTCAATGAAGGAGCGAAACCAACAACCAACAGAGAAGTGTTGTTGATCAAAAAAACTATGGTGGAATTAAGCACACTAGTCATTATGTTGGACAAACAAGGAGGAAATATCCCATGGGTGACAATTGTTGAAGTGGGAGTTATAGGGACTCCCAAGCTAGACACTTGTGAAGTGTCATCTATAGCGACCCAATGAAGAAGGATACTATTAGTAAAGTATGATATAGGAGTTGGAAGTTGCACCACAGGTGATGAGAGAGTTCCAATTAATGGAGAGTTGTAATTCAGAGCGTATTCTTCAACTCTGAGATCTTCAACGATCACAAGCTCTGGTTCTGAAGAATTAATCTATGATGATTCCATAGATGTGATCTCAACTAGACCATTCAGTACAAAAGCACCAGATTGATCAAGACGACACCTTAGTGGAGGCGAGTGAGAACTATTTCTGATTTATTGTTCAAGAGGAAGTCCTTGAACTCTTCTCGATCTACGAGGAAGTTGGTCAACCACTTTAAGTTGTCAACTCTCGAGAAACCACGTACACACCTACTTAATAAATTCTTTGATCGTTTAAGCACACCACTAGAAAAATCCTAAATGGAAACAACAAACAGAAGAGACCTTGCAAATATCCCAAATCAAGTGGATTAGGTCTCGTGGACCAATGATGAAGGAATGAGAAACAATTATCCTAACCTCCACTAACCAACCTTATCTGGTGCAAGTACCCATGCTTCGTGGGGCACCCTCCAACAATACTGGAAAGTGTGATGTGAAATCCATTCCAGGTACCAAGGAAAACCCTCGTAGTCACCTTTGATATCCCTGGGAATGGCCACTAAGGTCACGAACTTGTATTCAACAATCGGGGGGTACACTTGATAGTCAAGACCGAATGTATGGGTAGGGTATCTAAGACCGAATTCTTGAAAGCAATACCTCTCACAAAGGTATGGGTACTAATGAATCCCTCAATATAATATCTCCCTGGTATGCTTAGTTAAGCTTTGGAGGGGTCTCTCCTCGGATATCCTTGACACAACCATGTGTTTATCTCTTGCGTTAGACGAGGCTTCGGACTATATTTATATGATAGTTGGATATAGGCTCTCCATAGCTCAGAATCCTACGTTTGTTTTATGGCCTTGGATAAATTTACTCTCCAACCTAAACCAAGGCCCTAGCCTGTAACTAATTAGTTCACCCTACAAAATGAAAGTTTCTAATAAATTTTATTTAAGTGTTCATTTTATGGGGCTTTTTCGTTACCCAAAAGGTATAGATGAAACTTATGTGATGTTTTGATGGACTCAAATACAACACTTTAAGAACATAAAGAAAAATTGAAATGTGGTTTCTTCACTGAAAATAAGAAGTGATAATCAACGCTTCAGAAAAACAAATTCTTTTCTTTTGTATTTTTGCAAATAAAAGAAATATATGTTTAGATGTATGCAAGATATTTAAACTATTATGCACTGTAGTTCTAGGATGCTTTGTAAATAATCATGTGGAACAAAGAGAAATAACTTAACACACTGAACTTCTTTTTTTTTAACAAGGTTAACTTTAACCGAAGTAACTACCTATCAAAGCAATCAAAAAGCATGTAAACTTGAGTACTAGCAAACGATTTATTTTCTTGATAAATTTAGAGGAAAAGGAAACAAGGCAAGAAAACTAGTAACCAAGATATTTTTTCTTTTTTCGTTAAAAAGAAATGAACATGAAACTAACAAGGAAATTTTTCTTTTTCTTTTTAAACTAAAAAGAGAAAGGAAAACCAGAAGAAAGGAAACAATATCTAACCGCTAGAAAAGAAATCAAGCCAGATATATAACTGAACTTTCAATTGACCTTAAACACCCGAAAGTTCCAAGACTAGGCTTAAAAGAAAGAAATATCTTTTCTAAACAAAGTAATAGTTTTCACAGACTATAACCAACAATACAGAGCATCAACAAACTCAGGGGGCTCAATAAATACTAAAAAACCAACTAGAACAACCAACTCTGAGCAAAAAAGACTTAAAATTTCAATTCAAGTGCATAAGTTCGTGACTGTGTTAACTCAAACTCGCAGATACCCATTGGTCGTACAAGTGCAAAACACGGATGTCAACAACTTATAGAAGGGAAAAGAACAGATAAGTTAGTTAGACCTGAAAAAATAAAAGTTTACCCAGAAAGGGGGGGCTTATAAAAACTTTTGGAAAAGTTCATGAATGATGAAATCTCTGAAAATAAAGTCCAAAAACAGGAAAAACTGTAAAAAACATAAGAAAAGCAAAGAAACCATAAAAATTTACCCAAAGTAGAAGTGTCCCTAGTATGGTCGTTAATTCTGTTTAAGGGATATTTCCCCCGTGACCTTGGGTCAAGTCAGGCAGAGCAAGACCAAATTCAGAAGATAGAACCTACCCTCATATATTTCAATGCATACAAGAAATAAATACCTTTATAAAGAGAGAGAGACAAATAAATAAGGGCATGCCTCACAACTTGAATCCTGCATTCGATGTTGATTCCCTCCCTTGCTTCTTGAAGTGCTATTGATCTCTGCTAGAACTAGCCTTTAATAGAAAACCAAGAATAGGCTTCTACAATGTAGTTATGCATTCAAATAGAATATATCGTGTGCATATATTCAAATATATACGAAATACATTATGATATAACATTACAATGAATCAATAAACACAATTGGTGGGAAAGATAACTCTTCTATTAATAACAATGTGAGAAAGGTAGTTACAACTTGATTCAACCTTCACTATTGGTTCGGAGCCAACTACCCTAGGTTCCTCCAAAGACCTTCAAGAATCAACTCAGTGGTGAGGCCCTTCCTTGGATAACTCAACAGGGATAGGGATACACCTTGTAGTGATATAGAGAAGGAAGGAACGTTGGAAAAGGAGTTTCTAGGTATGGGATGCTACTCAAAGAATGAAGGGGTATAGGGAAGATTTGCTAAATTTTTCCAGCATGATCTTGCACCTTCATTCTTCCCTTCATCCATGCCACCAATGGTGGATTTATACCATCCTTGAGAGGTTAAGGAGGTTGAATTTTGTTTGGTACGATCCCAGGGAGGTTGGGAAACGAGCCCAACCAAAATTCCCGCCCAAAAATGTGGAATTATTTTATTTTTTACATTTTTTATGGCATCCACGGGTTGCAAGCTAGCAAGGCATGTATGTATGTGTGTTGCACAAAGAAAACACACAGAGATAATAAAAATTCATGTTTTTTAAGTGACTTTGATGAAGGAATTTGGGATCTTGATTAGCAATCTAGCGAAAAAGGTTAGGCCATGTCACAAATGCACATATGTGGCAATTTGTTCTATAACAATAATTTGTTTTCTGTAGTAAAGGGACTCAACATGGGTGTTGGATACGCTATAAAAATAAAATTATCTTGCACATTTCGATAGTCAATATATTATTATAATCATATTAATTTATATAGTGAATATTTTGTTTTTCTAATGGAAGAAATCACAGGAAACCCAATGCGGACATCAAGTGAGGCCCAAAAATCTCATCAAAGAGAAGCAATATTTGTCCAGGGATTTGACCTCGAGACCTCGATCATAATAACCACAACACTCAACCACTTGAGCTAATCCACCAAGATAATTTATATAGTGAATATATAATTATAAAAATATTAATTTATGATTACAGTATTATCTAGAAGGATCAAATCAATATACATTTTTTAGTTTTTTATCAACAGGTTGAGAAAATTGCAAGGTCAACCTTATGATAGTCACGTAGTTGCAATGATTTCAACAATGATATAACAAATAGTTGCATTAATTTCATTAATGATATAACAAATAGTTGCATTGATTTCATCAATGATATAATGAAAAATGATAACGTGTATTAATTTAAGTGATGATACAATGAAAAATGATGTAAAGTAGTCATATAGTTGCAATGATTTCAACATTGATATAACTAATAGTTGTATTGATTTCAACAATTATATAAAGAAACAAGAAACATTATGTTTATTTTAGTGATAACACAATGAAAAATATTTAAAGCAATCAAGTAATTCAATTGGTTTCAATGATAACCTAATGCAAAACAATAAAGTGCATTGATTTTAATGTTGATATAGTGAAAATTGATGTTAGTGATGATACAGTGAAAAATCATTTAGACAAATAAAGTAGTTGCATTGATTTCAATGATAACTTAATGCAAACCAATAAGGTACATTAATTTGACTGATGATACAATGAAAAATAGTTTAGAGAAATCAAGTAATTGAAATGATTTCAATAATGAAAAATATTATGGTACATTAATTTCAATTATAATAAAATGAAAAATGATTCACTATAGTAGAAATATAAAAACTAGCTTCCTACTACACCTATTGAAAGAGGTAGTAAAAACTAGCTTCCTTTGAAACTTGTTTAGGGCTTAACAATCCATAAGTCACACAGATTCGCGTTGGACAAATGTACTATTAATATTGGAAAGAAAGAGAGACAGGGTATGACATTTACTGCAATATATAGAGTTAAATATTTGAATGGTTTATGATTTCAACCTCCCTTTTTATATGATCAATATCAAAAGATCGAAATACTCTCTATGTTCCCAACAAATTGAGGAAACTAAGTAAATTTTAAATGATCAGATTCATCTCAGACAAATTGTGTCACTATACTAAAAACTGAAGAAGATGGATTCACATTGATCCTTCTCGATAATACTTTTTATACTTTCAATCAACTGAGGAAACTGAGTAAATTTCAAATGAGGAAATTAATCTTAGACATATACATATACATAATGTTGATCTTCTATATATTGTCACTATAATAAAAACTAAATAAGATAGATTGGCATTACTCCTTCTCGATAATACTCTCTATACTTTCAACCACAAAGTAAAGTGACTAAATTTCAAATGATCATATTAATCTTATACATATACATATACATAATGTTGATCATATACAAATTTTGTGTGATCGTCCACACTAAAACCAGTCTAGATCCATCTTAACTCTAGATCTACCAAGCATCGAGAGGGATCGAATCTCTATAGGTGCAAACCTTTAACCTTTCCTCAAATTTTACACTTTAAAAAATGTTTGCACCTCAAAAGATTTGATCTTTCTCTACACTTGATAGATCCAAAGTTAAAATGAATCTAAGTTAGTTTAAACAATTTCAAATCTCATAATATATATATATATATTGCAATCATCCCATATTATTTATTATTTATTAACTTTTTAATTTAATATATATAATTTTATTAAACAAAAATAATTTCTAACCAAGTGTAATAGATAAAATATATCGCAACCATCCCATATTATTTATTGGTTGCTTCTATCTAATATT
>JASDQU010683854.1:27606-38212 GCA_032191745.1 Picea mariana | reverse complement strand
TTTTTACAGTCTCTGTACATTTCTCTGATTAATAGAAATCGTGTATTACTGTATATCTATGTTTATCGTTGCATCTCTGATACATTTATGTTATATTATTGAATATCCGCGATATCTCTGTGCATTTCCTTATTATATCTCCGCTCTCATTTCGTGCCGAAAATAATCCGGATCAGATGGACCACACTGTGGAAAGAGAGGGGCCAAGCAATTCCAGAGTTCACCAATACCTTCCATACCTTGTGCACCAAGTTGGGTATCAAAGACTCCGAATGAAATTTGGTTCTGAAAAGCCGTGGGGATCTACACAGATACATTCAAACTGAAATGGATTTTCTTGACATCTCATCACTCAATTTTGCTTATCGATATGTTGTTAAAATCGAGCAGAAATTTAATTCCCAGAACAAATGGGATTTTGGAGTGCAAATCCACAACAACCGAAGTATGAAAAAGACAACCCTAACAAACAGTCTCCTGGAAACCAGTCCAAGACATAGAAAAATAAGGGTCACGGGAAGACAAATAAGGACACCGAAAAATGGTGTGATTTCCACAAAATCCCCTGGCACAACACCGATGAATATCGCTCAAAATGGTCATTGATGGCCGAGATCAAATACAAGAAGCCGATCACTAATTCAAAATCTGATTTTGAAAATACAGGTAAAGGACAGATCATTTACGCAAACCCCACTGCTATTGTTGTGACCACAGCAATTCAACCAGAAGAACCAACAGATCCCGAAGAGGGGGAGTGTCTTTTTCATTCACAAATGTGGGTGAAGGGGACCCCATTTCATTTTATTGCTGATAGCGGAAGCCAGAAGAACCTCATCTCAGCAGAGGTCGTCAAACAGTTGGGATTGTCGACAACACCACACCCGCAACCATACAACATTGGGTGGCTTCGCCAAGGATGAGATCTTCATGTCAGCCAGCAATGTCGATTGTCATATGACATCCAACCCTTCAAGGACGAGGTATTATGTGATGTTGTCCCACTGGATGTCTGTGATGTTCTCTTGGGCCAGCCATATATGTGGAAGCGCCATGCAGTTTATGAGTCTCGACCCCATAGTGTCATTGTTACTTTGGGGGGTCATGTCTATAGAATACCTGAGGTAGTTCCGACTACTATTCCACCTAAAAAGTGTCGCAAGGTAGTATCTCATACTGTAAAATTCAGCTTCTTCACAATTTGTTCAAAAGGGGAACATAAGGACACTGCAACCACTACAACCTCGCCCCCTGCACCTTCTATCCAATAGAAGCAGGTCGAAAAGGTTGCATAAAATCGCAAATATTCCTTATACACACCATCCTCTCATTTATATCGACTTGTTTAACAACCTCAGCTTCAAAAGGTTCATGATAGACTTCCACAAACTAAGCAGCGCGACGTCTCCAGCAATACAAGCAACTCACCAAGATGAAAATTCAGTAAGCGCTTTTCCCTCTTCCTTGGGAACTCAACGCAATCGATACCATTGAGTCCTAAGGATGGAGGATTGATCCAAGTGGATATCGGTGGCCACCCACCTTTTTCAACTGGCTCAAAACAATTTTCTAGCAATTTTGGTAATTTACTATTTTTAGCAGTTTTTTACTTCTGGGGCCATTTTGAGGGTCCAAATGAAGGTTTTTCAAGATCAAGGTTCTCAATGATAGTCAAAGGAATGATTGAGCCCCCAAAATGAATATCCTCGATGATACCTTTCCAACGAGCTATCATATGCCTAAAACGAAGATTGTATGCAAAAATTACGACCCTGGGAAGTTGATGTACTAACTTACCCAAATGGGGCCCACATGACTTTTGGCGCTTCATCTCCTAGGGTTAGGTTTTTGGATGTCTAGGGTTTTTTGAATTCCTGTTTATCTTGAAAATTTCTTCAGAGCCTCATTCTAATCATCTTCTTGCGAATGTGATTAGTCGTCACATATTTTCTCAGAGATAAGTTGCAACCATTCTATCGAGTCTTTCACTCTATATTGCATCTCTAATATATTTTGGTTATATTATTGAATATCTGTGATATCTCTGTGCATTTCTTTATTATAGCTCCGTTCTCATTTCGTGCCGAAAATAATCCAGATCAGTGGTATCAAAGAAGGCTGCTCTTGATCGTTTTTTCAGTGCATGTCCCCGACGAGGTCTGAGTATAGAAAGTTGGGTCTCAAGCTTTTCTCTCTTGAATACAATCACTCTCGCACACCCAAGAGACCCTCAATTTCGAAAGAAAAGAAAAACAACGGAGTAGACAATCCTATCAATCTATTTCTTGAGCAAGCTCTCACACGATAAAGGGATGAAATGATGGAGAATTTCTTCCACATCCTTCAACGTTTGTCGATAAAAGAAAGCGCATATTAATCAAGTGACAACTTTGGAGGCACCTCGCCTTTCAAGGTACAATTTAATTTTGATATTCCTTTATTTGAATGACAAATAGACGTAAAAGCCCTAGAAAAATGGTTAACTCTGCTAGAAGGTTATTTCTCTGTTCACAATTTTTTGACAAAGAAAATATCACCTTCACACTCCTTAAAGATCTCTCTCATGTCAAACATTAGTGGGAAACTTACTGGGAGCAAAGATCCACAGAAGATTCTGTAATATATGGGGTCGAGCCCACTTGGAATTTTTTTGTGGATGCGGTAAAGGAACAATATTACCCTGTTGGCAACTATGAGGACCAATACATGAGATGGACCACACTACGGCAAGACAGGGGCCAAGAAGTTCCTGAGTTCACCAATACCTTCCATAACTTGTGCACCAAGTTGGGTATCAAAGACTCCGAATGACATTTGGTTCTAAAATATTGTGGGGCTCTACACAGATACATCCAAACTAAAATGGATTTTATGGACATCTCATCACTCGATGTTTCTTATCGATATGTTGTTAAAATCAAGTAGAAATTTAAGCAACAGAACAAATGGGATTTTGGGTCTACAAATCCGTAACAACTGGACTATGACAAAGACGGCCCTAACAAACAGTCTCTCGGAAACTAGTCCAAGACACAAGAAAAGAAGGGTCACAGGAAGACAAAGAAGGACACTGAAAAATGATGTGATTTCCACAAAATCCCCTGGCACAACACCGATGAATGTTGCTCAAAAAAACATTGGTGGCCGAGATCAAAGACAAGGAGCCGATCACCGATTCATAATCTGATTCTGAAAATACTGGTAAAGAACAGATCATTGACGTATACCCCACTGCTATTGTCGCGACCACAACAATTCAACCAGAAGAACCAACAGATCCTGAGGAGGGGGAGCACCTTTTTCATTCACAAATGTGGGTGAAGGGGACCCCGTTTCATTTTATTGTTGATATAAAAATCCAAAAGAAACTCATCTTAGCAGAGGTCGTCAAACAATTGGGATTGTCGACAACACCACACTCACAACCATACAACATCAAGTGGCTTCGCCAAGGACGAGATCTCCATGTAGCCAGCAATGTCAATTATCATACAACATCCAGCCCTTCAAGGATGAGGTATTATATGATGTTGCCCCACTAGATGTCTGTTATGTTCTCTTGGGCCAGCCACATATGTGGAATCTCCATGCGGTTTATGAGTCTCGACCCTATAGTGTCATTGTTACTTTGGGGGTTCATCTCTATAGAATGCTAGAGGTAGTTCCTACTACTGTTCCACCTAAAAAGTGTTGCAAGGTAGTATCTCATACTGCAAAATTTAGCTTCTTCACAATCTGTTCAAAAGGGGAATAGAAGGACACTGCAACCATTACAGCCTCGCCCCCTGCACCTTCTATCCAACAGAAGAAGGTCGACAAGGTTGCATCAAATCACAAATATTCCTTATACACACCATCCTCTCATGTAGCTTGAATTTTTGAACAACCTCAGCTTCAACAGGTTCATGACAAACTTCCACAAACTAAGCAGCGCGACGTCTCCAACAACACAAGTAGCTCACCAAGATGCAGATTCAGCAAGTGCTTTTCCCTCTCCCCCAAGAACTCAACGAAATGGAGACCATTTCTTTTAAAGGAAGGAGGATTTATCCAAGTGGATATCGGTGGCCACCCACCTTTTCAGACTAGCGCAAAACAGTTTTCAGGTAATTTTGGCAATTTACTATTTTTAGCAGTTTTTAACTTTCGGGGCCATTTTGTGGGCCCAAATGAATGTTTTTAGAGATAGAGGTTCTCAATGATAGTTGAACGAATTATTTATCCCCCAAAATGAATCTCCCCTATGATACCTTTCCAACGAGCTATCATATGCCTAAAACGGAGATCGTACACAAAAGTTACGACCTCGGGAAGTTGATGTACCAACTTACCCAAATGGGGCCCACATGACTTTTGGTAATTCATCTCCTAGGGTTAGGTTTTTGGATGTCTAGGGTTTTTGGAATTCCATTTTATTGTAAAAAGGCCTTCATATCCTTATTCTAATCATCTTAATGCGAGTAGTCGTCACATCTCTTCTAAGAGATAAGTTGCCACCATTCTATCAAGTCTTTCACTCTGTATTTTACAGTCTCTGTACATTTATTTCATTAATAGAAATCGTGTATTATTGTATACCTATTTTTATGGTTGCATCTTTGATATATTTCTTTTATATTATTGAATATCTTCGATATCTCTGTGTATTTCTTTATTATAGCTCCGTTCTCATTTTGTGCCGAAAGTAATCTGGATCAGTAGTATCAGAGTAGTCTACTCTTGATCATTTTTTCAATGCATGTCCCCGACGAGTTCCGAGTATAAAAAGTTGGGTCTCGATCTTGTCTTTCTTGAATTCAATCGCTCTCGCACACCCAAGAAACCCTCAATGGTGGAAGAAAAGAAAAACAACGGAGCAAACGATCCTATCAATTTGTTGCTTGAGCAAACTCTCACGCGACAGAAGGACGAAATGATGAAGAATTTTGCCCACAACCTTCAATGCTTGTCGATAAAAGCAGGCGCATCTTAATCAAGAGGCCAATTTGGAGGAACCTCACCTTTCAAGGTACAAGTTAATTTTGATATTCCTATATTTGAAGGATAGATAAATGCAGAAGCCCTAGAAAAATGGTTAACTCTGCTAAAAGGTTATTTCTTTGTTCACAATTTTTCCAAGAAAGAAAAGATCACCTTCACACTCCTTAAATATCTCCCTCGTGTCAAACATTGGTGGGTAATATTACTAGGAGCAAAGTTCCATAGAAGAGTCTAGAATATATGGGGTCGAGCCCACTTGGGATTTTTTTGTGGATGCGGTAAAGGAATAGTATTACCCTGTTGGCAACTATGAGGACCAGTACATGAGATGGACCACACTGTGGAAAGAGAGGGGCCAAGCAGTTCCAGAGTTCACCAATACCTTCCATACCTTGCACACCAAGTTGGGTATCAAAGACTCCGAATGACATTTGGTTCTGAAATACCATGGGTCTCTATATAGATACATCCAAACTGAAATGGATTTTATGGACATCTTATCACACGGTGCTGCTTATCGATATGTTGTTAAAATCGAGCAAAAATTTAAGCACCAGAACAAATGTGATTTTGGGTCTGCAAATCCGCAACAACCAAAGTATGACAAAGACGGCCCTAACAAAAAGTCTCCCAGAAACCAGTCCAAGACACAGGAAAAGAAGGGTCACGAGAAGACAAAGAAGGAAACCAAAAAATGGTACGATTTCCACAAAATCCCCTGGCACAACACCAATGAATGTCTCTCAAAACAGTCATTGGTGGCCGACATCAAAGACAAGAATTCAATCACCGATTTTGAATCTGATTCTGAAAATATTGGTAAAGGACAGATAATTGACGCAGACCCCACTACTATTTTTGCGACCACATCAACTCAACTAGAAGAATCAACAGATCCCAAAGAGGGGGAGCACCTTTTTCATTCACAAATGTGGGTGAAGGGGACCCCATTGCATTTTACTATTGATAGCAGAAGCCAAAAGAACCTCATCTTAGCAGAGGTCATCAAACAGTTGGGATTGTCGACAACACCACACCCACATCCATACAACATTGGGTGGCTTCGCCAAGGATGAGATCTCCGTGTCATCCAGCAATGTTAATTGTCATATGACATCCATCCCTTCAAGGATGAGGTATTATGTGATGTTGCCCCCCTGGATGTTTGTGATGTTCTCTTGGGCCAGCCATATATGTAGAAACGCCATGCGGTTTATGAGTCTCGACCCCGTAGTGTCATTGTTACTTTGGGGGGTCATCTCTATAGAATACCAGAGGTAGTTTTGACTATTGTTCCACCTAAAAAGTGTCACAAGGTAGTATCTCATACTGTAAAATTCAGCTTCTTCACAACCTGTTCAAAAGGAGAACAAAAGGACATTGCAACCACTAAAGCCCCACCCCCTGCACCTTATATCCAACAGAAGCAGGTCGACAAGGTTGCAGAAAATTGAAAATATTCCTTATACACATTGTCCTCTCATGTATATTGACTTTTTGAACAACCTCAGCTTCAACAAACTCATGACAGACTTCCACAAACTAAGCAGCACGACGTCTCGAGCAATACAAGCAGCTCATCAAGATGTAGATTCAGCAAGCATTTTTCCCTCTCCCCCAGGAACTCAATGCAATGGATACCATTGCTTCCTAATGAAGGAGGATTGATCCAGGTGGATATCAGTGGCCACCCACCTTTTCCGACCTGCTCAAAATAGTCTTCTGGCAATTTTGGCAATTTACTATTTTTAGCAGTTTTTAACTTCTCGGGCCATTTTGAGGGCCCAAATGAATGTTTTTCAATATCGAGGTTCTAAATAATATATGAAGGAATGATTTACCCCCCAAAATTAATCTCCTTGATGATACCTTTCCAACGATCTATCATACGCCTAAAATAGAGATCATATGCAAAAGTTACGACCCCGGGAAGTTGAAGTACTAACTTACCCAAACGGGGCGCACATGACTTTTGGCGCTTCACCTCCTAGGATTAGGTTTTTGGATGTCTAGGGATTTTGGCATTTCTTTTTATTGTAAAAATTCCTTCAAAGCCTCATTCTAATCATCTTCTTGCGAATGCGAGTAGCCGTCACATCTCTTCTCAGAGATAAGCTGCCACCATTCTATCAAATCTTTCACTTTATATTTTACAGTCTCTGTACATTTATTACATTAATAGAAATCGTGTATTATTGTATACCTATGTTTATGGTTTCATCTCTGATATATTTCTCTTATATTATTTAATATATGCGATATTTCTGTGCATTTCTTTATTATAGCTCCGTTCTCATTTCGTGCCGAATATAATCTGGATCAGTGGTATTAGAGCAGGCTGCTCTTGATCGTTTTTTCAGTGCATGTACCCAACATGGTCCAACTATAGAAAGTTGGGTCTTGAGCTTGCCTCTCTTGAATATAATCACTCTTGCACACCCAAGAAACCCTTAATGGCGGAAGAAAAGAAAAATGACGGAGCAGACGATCCTACCAATCTATTGTTTGAGCAAGCTCTCACGCGACAGAGGGACGAAATAATGGAGAATTTTTCCCACATCCTTCAACGCCTCCCGATAACAGCAGACGCATATTGATCAAGCGGCCACTTTGGAGGCACCTCACCTTTCAAGGTAAAAGTTAATTTAGATATTCCTATATTTGAAGGACAGATAAACACAGAAGCCCTAGAAAAATGGTTAACTCTGCTAGAAAGTTATTTCTCTGTTCACAATTTTTTCGACAAATAAAATATCACCTTCGCACTCCTTAAATCTCTCCCTCATGTCAAACATTGGTGGGAAACTTACTGGGAGAAATGT
This sequence comes from Picea mariana, assembly GCA_032191745.1. NCBI lineage: Eukaryota > Viridiplantae > Streptophyta > Pinopsida > Pinales > Pinaceae > Picea > Picea mariana. The sequence continues at coordinate 30,410 of JASDQU010683854.1, read as the reverse complement.
TCCACATAAGATTTTGGAATATATGGGGTTGAGCTCACTTGGGGATTTTTTGTGGATGCAGTAAAGGAACAGTATTACCTTGTTGGCAACTATGAGGACCAATACATCAGATGGAACACACTACGGCAGAAGAGGGGCCAAGAAGTTTTGGAGTTCACCAATACCTTCCATACTTTTTGCACCAAGTTGGGTATCAAAGAATCTGAACGACATTTGGTTCTGAAATACCATGGGGCTCTACACAGATACATCCAAACTAAAATGGATTTTCTGGACATCTCATCACTCGTTGCTCCTTATCGATATGTTGTTAAAATCAAGCAGAAATTTANAAGCACTAGAACAAATGGTATTATAGGTCTGCAAATCTGCAAAAACTGAAGTATGACAAAGACGGCCCTAATAAAAAGTCTCCCAGAAACCAGTCCAAGACACAGGAAAATAAGGGTCACAGGAAGACAAAGAAGGACACTAGAAAATGGTGTGATTTCCATAAAAGCCCCTGGCACAACACCAATGAATGTCGCCTAAAACAGTCATTGGTGGTCAAGATCAAAGACAAGGAGCCAATCACCGATTCAGAATCTGATTCTGAAAATACTAATAAAGAACAGATCATTGATGCAGACACCACTTCTATTGTCGTGACCACAGCAATTCAACCAGAAGAACCAACAGATCCCGAAGAGGGGAACACCTTTTTTATTCACAAATGTGGGTGAAGGGGACCCCGTTGCATTTTATTGTTGATAGCAGAAGACAGAAGAACCTCGTCTCAGTAGAGGTCGTCAAACAATTGGGATTGTCGACAACATCACACCCGCAGCCATACAACATTGGGTGGCTTCGCCAAGGATGAGATCTCTGTGTCAGCCAACAATGTCGATTGTCATATGAAATCCAACCCTTCAAGGACGAGGTATTATGTGATGTTTCCCCACTGGATGTATGTGATGTTCTCTTGGGCCAGCTATATATGTGGAAGCGCCATGCGGTTTATGAATCTCGATCCCTTAGTGTCATTGTTACTTTGGGGGGTCATCTCTACAGAATAACAGAGGTAGTTCTAACTACTGTTCCACCTAAAAAGTGTCGCAAGGTAGTATCTCATACTACAAAATTGAGCTTCTTGACAATATGTTCAAAAGGGGAATAGAAGGACACTCTGACAACTACAGCCTCGCCCCCTGCACCTTCTATCCAACACAAATAGGTCAAAAAGGTTGCAGAAAATCACAAATATTCCTTATACACACCTTCCTCTCATGTAGCTCGACTTGTTAAACAACCTCAGCTTCAACAGGTTCATGACAGACTTCCACAAACTAAGCAGCACGACGTCTCGAGCAATACAAGCAGCTCACCAAGATGCAGATTCAGCAAGCACTTTTCCCTCTCCCCCATGAACTCAACGCAATAGATACCATTGCTTACTAAAGAGGGAGGATTGATCCAGGTGGATATCGGTGGCTACCCACCTTTTTTGACTGGCTCAAAATAGTTTTCTGGCAATTTTGGTAATTTACTGTTTTTAGTAGTTTTTAACTTCCGGGGCCATTTTGAGGGCCCAAATGAGTGTTTTTCAATATTGAGGTTCTAAATGATATTTGAAGGCATGCTTGAGCCCCCAAAATTAATCTCCTCAATGATACCTTTCCAACAAGCTATAATACACCTAAAACGGAGATTGTATGCAAAAGTTACGACCCCAGGAAGTTGATGTACTAACTTACCCAAACAGGGCCCACATGACTTTTGGTGCTTCATCTCCTAGGGTTAGGTTTTTGGGTGCCTAGGTTTTTTCGCATTCCTGTTTATTATCAAAATTCCTTCAGAGCCTCATTCTAATCATCTTCTTGCGAATGCAAGTAGCTGTCACATCTATTCTCAGAGATAAGCTGCAACCATTCTATCGAGTCTTTCACTCTGTATTTTACAGTCTCTATACATTTATTTCATTAATACAAACCATGTATTACTGTATACATGTGTTTATGGTTGCATCTCTGATATATTTTTGTTATATTATTGAATATCTGTGATATTTCTATGCATTTCTTTATTATAGCTCCGTTCTCATTTCGTGCCGAAAATAATCTGGATCAGTGGTATCAGAGCAGGCTGCTCTTGATCGTTTTTTTAGTGCATGTCCCTGACGAGGTCTGAGTATAGCAAGTTGGGTCTCGAGCTTGTTTCTCTTCAATACAATTTCTCTCGCACACTCAAGAAACCCTCAATGGTGGAATAAAATAAAAAAGACGGAGCAAACGATCCTATCAATGTGTTGCTTGAGCAAGGTCTCACGCAACAGAGGGATGAAATGATGGAGAATTTTGCCCACGTCCTTCAATGCATGTCAATAAAAATAGGTGCATCTTCATCAATAAGCCACTTTGGAGGCACCTCACCTTTTAAGGTACAAGTTAATTTTGATATTCCTATATTTGAAGGACAGATAGACGCAGAAGCCCTAGAAAACTGGTTAACTCTGCTACAAGGTTATTTCTCTGTTGATGTACTAACTTACCCAAACAGGGCCCACATGACTTTTGGTGCTTCATCTCCTAGGGTTAGGTTTTTGGGTGCCTAGGTTTTTTCGCATTCCTGTTTATTATCAAAATTCCTTCAAAGCCTCATTCTAATCATCTTCTTGCGAATGCAAGTAGCTGTCACATCTATTCTCAGAGATAAGCTGCAACCATTCTATCGAGTCTTTCACTCTGTATTTTACAGTCTCTATACATTTATTTCATTAATACAAACCATGTATTACTGTATACATGTGTTTATGGTTGCATCTCTGA